>JAADWV010000802.1:0-13151 GCA_023336295.1 Pythium folliculosum
CCCCCCCCCCCCCCTGTTCCATCGGCTGTTCATATTATTTTTTTTTGTATGTGTGCGTCCTCGTAGATCAACAACCTCGTGCTCAAATACGAGCAGGACGACATGGTGCTATCCGTCGCTCTGGGGGTGAGTCGCTCGATCACTCGTTTCCGAACAAATGGATGCACCGCTGATTGGCAAATGTACGCGTCAGACATTAGACTGCTATACCGTGAACGACAGAAAAGGGTGGTTGAGAGGCTTTACGGAACCGCACGGGGCTTCGCAAGTGATTGCAAGGGTGCGTGCACACTGCAATCTCATTAGTCCCCGCATTGCCGGTGGAAAGCCTGACCTAACACATGCCACGCCAGGGGATTGATGCTCGGGACCTCACAATATTCCTGGATCGCTACACGAGTGATCGCAAAACCAGCGACCCCCGCCAACGAGGAGCGATCCACCGCCGCGTTGTGGGGTATGAGTTGCCGGTACTGAGTCGATCGACTATCTCCGTTCGCGCTCGCATGTGCTTGAAACCCGGTGCTGACCAAGACGAGATCACGGTTGCGAAAGCAATCCATCGGAAGAACGCGACATTCGCGCACGTCCCTTCCAAAGCATGTGACCCTTTCTTCCAGTATTCTTGCGTGCGTCAGTCCATCGTGCCATCGACAGAAATCGACATCTTCGTCCGCGAATTGACGTTTTCATTGAGCGACCGCCAGCTCTTGATGCTCGGCGAGCTACTGAACCGAACTATGCGTGGTCGCCCTACCACGGATACGAAAGCGTTTGCGGTTTCGGACGGCGTAGCGACCAAGCTACTGTTTCATCCCAGTACCCAAGATGACCACTACGAGGACGGTAATAGTACCTTGAAGCAGGCAACAGCGGCAGCGACAAGTGTTGAAGAACCCGAGGGAAATGTGATGCGTATCAAGCAAACCCAAACCGATGCCAAAAAACGTTCATGGGTCTCATGGGCGATGGAAGCGCTAGGTGGCCCTCAAGATGGTGAAGAAGATGAACTCATCGCTGAGATTCTGGCGGAGACAAAGGAGGCCTTGCGACGGGCTAGCGGGAATAACAAGCAGTCCGATGCGACAGCTGGTCAAGTGAAAAAGTCGGTCGACAGTTCCGCAGCCGAGCTTCACCAAAGTCAACCAGTATCACGCACAATGTGCTGCCGCGTTTGCATAAACTCAGCAGCCTTGACCCTACGGAGACATGAGGAGGGAGACTCAGCGACACCGACTACGGTGACGCCAGAGGAAGCCGCTGACGAGCAGTTTGTGCCAGTCGCGAACATTGGTCTCGTCAAAGTTTCGAATCGTCCGAGTGCCAAGGCAAAGCAGTCAAAGGCTGCTTCTGAAGTGTGCACCTTGTCGTTGGCCTACTCTGCAATGGAAGTTATCATTTCCCGGGACGGTGATGAGGATTTGAAGGACTCGTTGACTGACGTCGTGTTCGAGGTTGAACGTGTCAAGATGGTGTACTCTCACAATGGGAATGCTGAGGATGGAGCGAGGCAAATGGTTTCGTGGGGCACAGTTCTAGACGGTGCGCAAGGGCACGGCTCCAGTTCAGCACCTCTCAGCGACTGCGTCTCCCATCCCTATTTCGTTTCCACGTTTTTTGGCGAAGCGGCGCGGGACCAAGGTCGTCGAGAGTCACGAAGTTTTGAGATCGTCAAGGTGAGTCAAGACTTGGAAGTCCCCGTTTGGAAGACGATCGATCGACGCAAATCGTCCCATGCTCTGTCGTTCAGTACGGATCCCACAACGTGCTGCAGATGTTCTCTCATGGTCCAGGGCAAGCAGACTCCATGTGTTCCTCTGTCTCGGTTGATATCTGTGAGCAAGGACGCTGTGACTTCGATTGGGATACGAGATCGGAATCTAGATCAAGTGAATCTTCGGGCAGCGTTGGAGTACGCGTGGGGGAAGCATTGTCAGGAATACCACTTCGATACGATCGGCATGACTGAAGATCTTCGTGAAGTCTGCGAAACATATCAATCGATGCGCGACCCAGATTCCTCCGCAGCGAAGAATCTGAATCAGTTATTGGCTCCATCGCTGTGCAAGCTGCTTGCTCGGTACACACTTCACCACTGCTATCTCGTTAACGCCGACATAATGTCGACGATTGGAGTCACGGATGTCCGAGCACGCAGCCTACATTCGGCTGTTCGAATACGATATGTTGGAGCTAAGAGCTCGTCCACAAACGAGATAAGCATGTCAGAAAGCGAACGCAAACTCCAAGACCTACCCGCGCCTAGGTTAACCAACACTCGGGTGAGAACGTCTTTGGATGCGTCACTTGGTCCCCTAGAGATCATATTCGAGCCAATGCAAGTCAACAGCGTCATCAGCCTTCTCTCAGCTGTTATCAAGAAAGATGACGAAATAGTCAACAGCAACAAGCTACCAGACACCTTCAAGAGCACAAATGAGCCGGAGCCAAGTGATTGTCAGTCCAGCCATCTTGTAACTTTCCACTCGGTTGTTGCCTCGATCACGCCATTTGAGGAGAACCCTGCATGCTCACTGGTAAAACTGGACGCACAAGACTTCAGTTGGTTCGCGTCTAGAAGCCCAGTGAGTGCAGAAGGAGGGAGGACTCGAAGAATTCAGCTTGGTCGCGGCTGCATCCATGTGTCGCCCAAGTCAAGCCTTTCAGCTCGATCACGTGTAAATGACAAACTCATCGAAGTGATCGGATTTAGGTTGGAGTCATCAGATGAGGCTGGCGTGATAGCCGAAACAACCAGCACAGTGAGTGTTGGGAAAGCATCGGCTATACTTGACTGGAACGGCGTGTGGTTCAGCGCGTGTGCCATCGATGAAATTATTCGGTCAGCTGGGTGGCGCACGTTCGGGTTTGAGTCTAGACACTTTGACCCACTTTGTCAACGACATTTTGCTTATCTCGAGATTTGCGACTGGCGATTGGATCGGACCACGAAGACCCCCCGCGAAGGCTCTGCTGATCGCGTCATGGAAGTGAGCTGCGGATCATGGGTTCTTCTTACAGGACGCAAAAGCGTTGAACCGAAGGAGCAAGCACTCGAAGTGGGATGCACCCCATTAACGAGCCCAATATCCGCCAACGGCGCTCATGCTCGAATGTTGTGGTTCCGTTTCCAAGAGAGCAAGTCGAGGCAGCACAGTTACGTTGATGTCCAGGGACAAATCGCAACGATTGTATTAGCCGCCGACTGTTTGGCGCGGTGTGCTCCGGATGCTTTCACCTTTCTTCAACGCGTAAACTCGAGGCACTCAGTGGCACAAGAATCGACCGGGAAAGACCAGCCCGCACATGTCGTCGAAAGCAAGGCAAAGTACTGGAATATTGTCGTGACGCTACAGTGCGCCGGTGCCGTGGTTCACTTGACGCCGGCTCTTGAGCTGTCCATCGCCCCCGTCACGATCACTTCTGATCCATCTCTACACAGTAACCGTCGCGCTGCAATCGAGCCGGGAGGAAGCGTCAGGGTTTTGTTCAATTGCAACTATCTGCTACTGGTCAACAAGTGGAAGGCCCCGTCGGTACCAGGTAGTACCAGCGATCGCTGTGTCGTCATCCACACTACAGGGCTGTCAGGTTCGGTGCTCTACAGCCAAGACCTTGTTTCGTCATTCAACCGCACTGTCATCGACAGCTCCGTTCAACTGGGCGGTGTTCAAGTCGCTCTCGATAAGCTTTCTGTAAGTTTCGATGTGTGCGCCTTTTCGCGGTTACTGTTATGTCGGCTGACGTTTGAGTTTGCGTAGGTACGTCACCTGGCGAGGGTATGGTCAATCCTTCCCCGCTTGAGCGGCATGCCCAACACGCCCGACTCGAATGTGCCATCCCGTGGTTCAAAGAAACAAAAGGAAACGAATCAGCATCGAAGTATTCGAGTGGGTCTCCTTCTCAACTCGGTGAAGGTGTCGACCGAGTCAAATATCCTGGAAGAGTCATTTCGCCCCACTCAGCCGGTGTCTGTGGCGACACTTTTTCACGCTCAACTGGTCACTTTCGCTTTTCGCAACGCAACTTACCGCCCGAAGATCGACTTTGCCGATGAGAGTGGGCAGGTGTTCACGGACGTGCAGCTCTCAATTGCATCTATTGAAGCAAGCGAAGAGCACAGGCAGTGGATGTGGAGCGGCGACACGCAGCCAGGCCACCGCCGCTTTGGAACCCTGGCTCGACTATCTGATCGTGATTTTTTGGACGTTCTACTGTGTCTTGACGGGCGAGATCTGGCACAGGTCACCAAGGCACTCGAGTTTGAAGCGTCTACACCGGCTTCTTTGGAGAAACAATCTGTGATAGCCGCGTGGCAGTCAGTGAATCGTTTGGCGCATTTCTATCGTCAGTGGTCCGAAGCAGCCCCAGCTCGGTCGGACCGCTTGGTTCTCCAATCGCTAAGATCGTTTCCAGTTTTGGCAGCTGCGAGCACAACTATCCCGACAGGCTCAAACGTACAACCTGTGTTGGCTGCCTTTTATCGAAACTATGGTGACAATCGTCAAGCTCCCAAGTTAGTAATTGCGGCATCATTGGAAGACGTCGACCTCGTGATCACGCCAACTGGTGTCACGTCTATTGCAGCCCTGTCTGAATTCGAAGATGACTCGACTCGCCTCAACCGCAATGTCTCAAGACCCAGCGATTCGCGCGGAAACGTGAAAACCCAATCACAGCGACTTCCAGACACAACGAAGGCTGTTTCAGACCAGGCAATATCGGTGATCACTGGCAGAATCCGAGTCTTCCTTCCGGACCGACACTGGATCGAGTCTTTTGCCACCGTGGCTGGCAATCAGCCGGGGAAAGCGCCTCCACCGTGCGCATCGTTGTTTCTCGACCACGCTACCGTTTCAAGTGCGACATGGCAGGAACTCAGTCTGGATGGTCTGGGGTATCCGCCATTTGATGCTGCCCTTCTACCCCGTCGGATATCTCGACCCCTACAGTTGCGACGGATCACTAGCGACGCTACGGTCGATACGGGTACAATGCGGCGAACCAGTCGACTCGGGAACATTTCTGGAGCAATGGTTCAATGGCTGGCGTCTGAATCGGCTGAATCCAGCGATGGAGGACCACTTGATGCTCAGCTTAGTCGTGTCCTGAAGTCCCGGGTTGTGGGTCATGAAAGTGAGGCTTTCGTGCGCCACTTCTCTGTTGTGATCGAGTCGAGCAAAGACCTAGACCTGACGTCATCATCAGAAATCTCTGTTACGAAGATCCGAAGCGAAGTATCGAAGCCTTTGTTTGATCAACTCGTGCAACGCGCTGCAGATATCAGCCATGCCGTGCTCGCTGCTCAAGGTTCTGATCGCGACCGAAGTATGGGAACTGACACACCAGTGGATGGCGAACAAACGCAAGCATCGCCCCGGGAAAAGACCTCACATAAGCTGGTGGTCACTTGTGATGGTCTCGACTTCGTAGCAGCTCAAGACACCTCGTCGATACATGTCCGAGTCGGATCACTGCTAGCACAGCAGTCGTCAACAGGGGGTGCCGACACTTCAGGAACATTCTCTGTTCAGAACGTTGTCGTCGCTCTTCGACATCCGCAAGGCGGCGGTGCAACCACAACCGAAGAACTAGTTCTCGGTCCGAACAGCGACCCTTGTATCTGGCAGCTCGATGTGGACAATGCCCCCCACAAGCTCATTTCTGGTAGGTGGACAACATCACCAGCTGCTGATACGCCCTCCGAATCCTTCATATTCGTCGACGTGCAAGGTGTGCAAGTCAATGTGTCGTCTCACTGTTTGGATGAGGCATTAGCATATCTGAGACCACGAAAGTCAAGTGCTTTTGTCATTCGACGGGGCACGTCAACCGCACACTCAACCAGGAGGGAGCTGTCTCAGCCCCGCCATGTTCTCGATGTCCGGCGACAGCGGAAGGTCGGTGTGAAGGTCTTACTGGGGCCAAGCATGGGATCATACTGGATTCGACAGGAGCAGTCGCAGCTTGGCGCAGCTGTGTGCTTGGAGATTGATCAGGTGTTCACAAGTATTGAGAAGGCGAATCATGATGACAAGACCGTATCTGATCTCGGACAACAGCATGTCAAGACCATAAACAGGTTTGTGGTTGCGCCAGGTTTTGGAGTGACCGCGACCATCGACAAGCTCATCGCACGGACGTCATCCTCGTTTATCCCTCTCACTGTACGCTTCAAGACTGAAACATTGAGCGCGATTCCAGGACATATCCAGAGCTCGTGGGTTGTGTTTTCGAAGTCCATGAGCCAAAGGTCAGCGCGTACGACGCTGCTCCAGGAAAGCACAATTCGAATCACGGGTAGCCGTTCCACTGTTGCTGAGCGAAGTCACAATGGTGTGGTTTTCGCAACGCCTATATCGCTGACGTCCGTCCAGATCGATCCATCTTCGCTCTCATTCAAGATTTCGGCTGCGTCCCTAGCCTCGTTGAGTAGCTTTGTTGATGCCCACGCTCGATCCCAACGGCAGAGGCCTGCCACTGAATTGCCAGAGGATCGAAGTCGTGCCTTGTACCCGAGTTCCAAGTCGAGCGAATGGATTGCAGACTTTGCCGAGTGCAGCAATGATGATCTCGCTGCTCTAAGTCATCGCACTGAGCAGACTTTATCTCCTCCGAGACCAGGTGACGTCGTATTCTCCGAAGCGCTTTTAGTCGAGACCGTAGTTGGCCCAGCACATGTGCTTGACACGGACCACCTGGATTTAGTCATTGACTTCGAGCCGTCTCGCGCTATCCAACCTGCCGACCGAGATGACGGAGGTACTCATCCGTACGACGAGACTGCAGAGGTTTTGCACTGGATTGAGTTAGTGAACGAACCGTGGAATGCCGTCGATACTGCTGGCATCATGGACGAGTCGGTCGCGCCACACGCTGCACTTTCGGATACGCAAACGACCAGTTGGATGAGCATGAAGTGGTGCTACCACTTACCGCGAAGAATTGTCGAGATTACCATGGAGCCTGTGCCTGTACCTCCCGCTGGTGTGCCTACTGATTGGCCAGTTTGGTTCTGGAAAGAAGACCAAGATGCAGCTCAAGATGATCGCTACGTTCGACTGTGCGACATTGTCTGTGAGTTGCGGGTGTGGGATGCTGTAAAGCGATGCTACGTCAAACTGGCAGACTTCTTGGTTCCGTGGGAGTCCTCAACTGACGAGCGCCTAAAAGCGCAAACACTCGAGACAAAGCGTAGCTTCGGAGACCTGATGAGTGTGTTCTTCGACGGAGACTCAGATGATGAAGAACAGGCCAAGTTTGCCCGAGTACTTGACGTGACATGCTGCCGCCGTGTGCTTAAGCTTCGAAACCTCCCTGCGTCAGATAAATGGGAGCTTCGATGGCGAAGCCCACTGTCTGGTGAACAAGACAAGCAGCAGCGGGTCCTCGTGAGTGCGCTGCTTGCAGCTTCCCTTAACGTTAGATCTCAGCTCGTCGAATCGGCCATCCAGCGTGTGGACATTCAGTGTGGACTTCCTCTCGTGTCCATCGCTGCAGCGTTTGTACAAGGCAACGACGACGCGTCTCACGACATTATTACGGCGAGTCTGAATGAAACGCTGCTGTCGGTGGTGAGCTACGCTGGTGATGGCGGCAGTAAAATTGTTTTCAAGTCGGAGCTCCAAGTTGCCTTCGAAAACCTTGCGCAATTGCTGACCGTTCCAGTCGTTCCGCGTGTTGAACTTCATGGGATGATCAATCGAAACGCTCATGCAGGCACGCAGGTGTCAGTAGCTCTTGGAGACGCACATGTATACCTACCCCAGTCCGCGATCTTGTTGCTCACGAGCCTTTCCGACATCCTCAAGAGTCGTGCTCCTCACTCGGATACCGCTGCATCTACTTTACCCGTTTTACGTATCCAGCTCGTGAACGCGTCCGGGACAGACATACGGTACAGACAGTGCGGCTCCCGCGAGTGCCTACCCCTTCGCGCTGGCGAGCACCAAGCGTACAGTTGGCTAACTCTCGAAGGCGATCCTTCGTACGATTACTTGCAGTTTGCCCTCGATAGCAACCGTCGCTCGGCAACGGAGGCGGCTGGCTGGTGCGACCCGTGTGGTGTTCGCGAGGGGATTGTGACGGCTCGATACTTTCAAAACCACGGATTTCTGTGGGTATCAGTTGAACGCTGCGGTACAGTGACAACTGTCTACTTGCGCGGCACATTCAACGTGATCAACTGCCTTCAAGATTTCGTGCATCTTAGTTCCCAACCCGAAAGTGATGCTCACAACCGCACTGTTATTGATTGCCGAAGCACTAGTGACCCAATGCTGGCACTCAAGTGCCTTCAAGAAGACGAAACGGCGACTTCTTCCAACCTCAAGCCCTCTATGTCTCGCGGACTCGATCGTGTTGGATTCATAGCAGACAGCGCCGCTTCTACGTTGCGACTCGGAATGAAGTACGGAAGATTCGATTCGGCTCAAGCTAGCACGGTGTCGTCTCAGATGGTGAGAGTGCAGGACTTAGCAGATGAGTTCGAGCCCTACGACGCTAAAAGCGACGAAATCTCGCGCAGCCGATGCCGTAGTTGGCTGACGCTCGAAGGACCCAGCGAAAGCGACAAGGCAGATCGGACAACATCAAAATTTGTTGTTGTGGAAGTTGTTCGGGCAGTGCAACCAACGACGATGCCGAATGATTTTGTGTACGAGAGGATCGTACCACGTCATACGTGGATCGACATTTATGTGCTCCCGAGTCTACAAGTCGTCAACCTCTGTGCTGAGCCACTTTTCATTGGACTGTATACCAAGGTGGGTTACTTGGAAACTAAGATACATGCAGTATGTCTTGGCTAACCACACTTATTTTTTGTAGGGAGAGGACCCGGAAGATATTTCAATCGGTGCCCACGAGACAGTGTTCTGCTCGGCCGTGGATCCAACATCACTCAGGGCAGTGACATTGCAGTTGCCATCCGGAGAGGTGTCAGCCTCATGCTCTATCGATTGCGAGGTTCCTTCCGGGAACTACCAGCTTGGATCTGTGTCATTTGAACTGGTGCCTCCGTCTTCGACGAGACCGATGTACCAAATACGATTCCGCAGACACCTCGTCGTCATCAACAAAACAAATTTGGCTTTGCAGATGAAGATTGGCTTCCCTGACAAAGAAGCCCAGGCAGAACCTGCTCAACACAAGTCACCAGTAAGCATTGTTCGTCTCGATCCAGGGACTGAGACATCTCCGGGCGCTCTCGAGGCCCCCACAACCGACCGATTTGTCGTCTCTTCGGTCGTTCTATCGGTGGCGCAGCTGAAGAAAGGCTTACGGCATGTCGGTGCAAGCGATTCATACTCGTTGGAGACCGCTCTGGCGCTCAAGGCGGGAAGTAAAGCTATCATGTGCTGCCCAGCTGCGCGACCTGAAGGTGAACCTGAGGATTCAGCGGAGTGCGATCTATCGTATCCGCTTGTAGCCGTCGTGGATGTTGCCAGCTGCGGGTCCATTAGGGTTGTGGTCTCGACTCTGGTGACAGTCCACAACGATACGGTGCGTGATGACTACAAGGATGGAGAATTTGCACATGATCTAACGTAGCATTTTATGTGACAGGGTCTGAGGTTGAAGTTTTCTTCTTCTTCACCGCTGGCCTCGTCTGCCGAATGCGTTGATCATGGAGACACCTGGGGAGTGCCTATCCGGCGAGCTCACGAACTAGACAAATCTCGTGTAGGATCCGGGGTGACGTCGTGGATTTCTTCCGCGCTCGGTTTCGGCGCGAAAACTCGTGCAAGTTCATTTGCGATCGGATCGACAAACCCAGGGGCAACTACATGTGCGTTCCAGGTATCGGTGTCCAGCGATGACACCGAAGACTGCGTGTACGATTGGGCAGCGGAAATCCCCATTCGGGTTCCGGAACTGTCGCACGCCGGCAAGTCGTCCAGGGTGACACTTCCGTCGTTGGCGTATCCGCCTCCTTCGTCAGTGTCGGCACGCCATCGACGACTAGTACGTCACAGTGGTATGCGCCACGTTCTGCTGACGATCACAACATGCCAACTCGACGACACAACCATCCACGTGCTTATCTTCGTCGACCGTCAAACCCCACTCGCAATCGAGAATACGTGGTCGTACCCGATTGGTATCCGAGCGATATCGGCCCATGTGATGACTCCAGATGCTGTAGCCGGCCATCACTACATGGAGTACGATTGGTCGGTCCAGCGGCGCTCCACGGCCAAGAAGTCGAGACCTCACGATGGCGCAAATTCTCTCGATTCGTGGTTAGCCGAGTCGGCTAAGGCGTTTGAAGGCGAGTCTGCGAGCAATTCAAATCAACAGCCCGCGGCATCCGGCAAGTTCCAGTTGGGGCTGCCTGGATTCGGATGGTCAAACGTGCTCTGGCAAGTGTCAGGCATCCAGTTTGCTCGGTTCGCGACATCATCTTCTGTGCAGTCTCCAGTCTTTTTGGTTGCGGTCACGTATCGCGCAGGCACGTGGTTCATCTCGATCTCGTGTCTGGATGATCCATCGTCTCCACCATCGCTGATTGGTTCATCCCAACGTCTCGAGTCACAATCGGCCGCATGTGAAGACGTCGTCCCGGTATCTCACGAGAATCGGTTCCGCCTTGTGGTATCCTCGGAGCTGGTTAGTATTCACTGTTGTGATGAACACACGATTATTCCTACCGAACGCGCAGGCTCAAACGCAGTCGCATACAAGGAGATCTTCCGTCTCGTGCTCCGCTCCCCGTGTGTGAGCTTCATCTCGACAACAGAAGCTCCCGCTTCGATGCAGTCGGAGGCCCGTCTAGGGTACATGAAGCACGTTCGCGCATACAACCTTCTGTACGTTGGTTTGGAGAGGTTGGATATCGAGCACAACCTCGAGACATGCAACTTTCCGGTCATGCTCTCCGTCACACACACCAGCGACGGCCGTGATGACGCGAAATTACCTGTATTTCGGGCCGACATGATCACTGCTCACGATGAGCACAGGCTTCTTCTCTCGGATCTGATGGCAGTCGAACTCCCTGAGTCGAACTCTCGTTACCTCGCGTTGCGCATCATCAACGTCACTCCGTGGGAACAAGCGAAGGTGCCCTCATATTACAAATCGGTTCAACTCCGACTCGCCCCAGCTATTATTCAGGTACACCTCTATCGTTGTTTGCACCACGACGTGAGTACTCGACTAACTTCGATCGCTTCTGGCTGACTGCTAGGTGGATGATGAAATTCTGGCCCACGTACACGCGTTCGTTCGACCGATCACAAGTGCGCTTTCGGCCGCACAACTGCAGCGTTCACTTTCGACAGACTCGCCCCAGGGCCCAGAATGGAGGGCTCTTATCCTCCAGCGGATCCGCGTAATGTCGCAGCAGCGCGTTTACATCGATGAGTTGGACGTGAGTGATTTGGTGGTCACTGTCACCGCTCGCATGTCGATCCCCGTGCTCAATAGCCTTGATGGCACTCCGCTGCGGTTCAGTGCCCGGAATATGCGACGCGTGTTCGCCTTCTCCGATCAGCTGGCCAAGGACTTGGCGGCCGAGTACGTCGCGGACGTGCTCGTTCGATCACCGATGCTACTAATGTCCCTCAACATCATCGGGAACCCCGCGTACGTTCACTTGCGAAACGACTATCCTCCTGGCTGCAAGCGGGGAGTTGACTAACTTGTGTGTTTCCGCAGAGGCTTTGTACGAAGTGTTGGTGCAGGGGTTCGAGACCTTTTCGAGATCCCGATTACCGTGGCCACTCGTGATGGCTTCAACCCGTGGATTCTGACGCGTGGCATCTTCAGTGGCATTGCGTCGCTGGTGGGTCACACGTCCGCTGCAGCGCTATCCTCGCTTTCAGGCTTCACGTACTCCATCTCCCGAACCGTGGACCACCTCACGCTCACGCCAGATCAGCTTCGGCGGCAGCACTATGTTCGTCCGACGCATCTCACGTCTGGTATCACCGGAGGCCTGGGATCGTTGGGTTCGAGTGTTGTTGGTGCCGCCACAGGCGTCGTGCGAACGCCGATTGCGTTGTACCAGGAGAAGCGGCAACGCGGCATGCGGGCAGGGGTTGGTGACGTCGTCGGCGGCCTCAGCATGGGCCTCGTAGGTATCGTCGCTCGTCCGATGGGAGGCCTCGCGTCACTGCTGTCCATGACGTCTGACGGCATACTTAACGGCACGGGCATGGGTGAACACATGCCGAAAGATGAGGACAAGCTGAGTCTGTTGGGGAAAGCCACGTTTGAAGCTCGCCCCAACGACGAACTTCGCGCGAAGCTCAAAATTCTCCGTGATCCGTCAGTTGGCGATCTCGTGCTCGCCCACGGGGCCTGGGTGGACGCAAGCGAAGCCTTGCTGTTGACGCCCTTGGAGCGACTTCGCCAGCTGACACCGACGGATATGGACGACGATCGGGTGCGCGCTCTGTTCTCCGACAAAGATCGCGCCCTGGTCACTATTGTCGTCTCGGTCGTATGCACGCGAAGCACGCTTTTCGTGGTTGGCATCGGCTCGAGTGAATCGACGACAGGTTCTCCTCTCTATGAGATTGTGGCCAAGACTCCGCTGGTGGATATCCACACGATCGAGGAGAGCCTCTCGGAGCCGGCACGACTCGACATCGGGGTACGCTCAAGCCAGCAGAGTGCGTGGTACAGGCTTCGTCTAGCGCCAGCGCAACGCCGCCACCTGAGCCACAGCCTCCGGAAGTGGTACGAGGAGGCTCACGGAAGGGGCCTTGCAGCCCCATAGAAACGACATTTATTGGTACCGTAGTATTGTAGCATTTTTGATCCATGAAAATCCATGAAACGAGGGAGTCGCACCGGACACGATAGACAACGCGAAGAAATCAAGAAAAGAGACAAAAGACAATCTTTCCAATACCCCTGACGGAAACATTCGAATCGTGGAGCGCGCCACGAGCGCACATCCACTCATCTTTCAAAATCGGGAACTCGTCGTCACACTAGGAAAGACCTGCTGGCATGCGGGCGGCTTAGTTCGCAACACCCGAGGTCGCGCCCCAGTAGTCCTTGTTGCCCGAGGCGGCGGTCTTGAGGTAACACGCGATGCGGTCCTTCTCCACGACGTGCGTGAAGGCCTTGCAGCCCTTGGTCTCGTGGCACTTCTCGCAGCACTGGTCCACCGAGAGGCCGAGCTCCGTGCGCAGGTC
>JAADWV010000803.1:0-13061 GCA_023336295.1 Pythium folliculosum
AAGGTGGACGACCTCGAGATGAGCAACTTCACGATCGCGATCGACAAGTCGAGCGCGACCAACAAGCTCGCGTTCCTCAAGCGTGCGTTGGCCAAGTCGTCGCGCGAAGTGGCGCTGTTCGCGTCGTCGTGGGCGCCGCCGGCGTGGATGACGCGCGAGAAGAAGGTGGAGAACTCGCACGTGATCGGGGAGCCCGGGGAGCCGTACTGGAAGGCGTTGGCGCTGTACTACTCTCGGTTCCTGGACGAGTACAAGAAGGAGGGTGTCAACTTCTGGGCCATGACCACGCAGAACGAGCCGCATGATATGGGCATCGCGCTCTTGTCGTGGCAGCAGCTGCGCTTCAACCACACGGAGGAGCGCGACTTCATCAAGAAGGATCTGGGTCCGCTGATGAAGAAGAACCACCCGGAGCTCAAGATCATCATGATGGACGACCAGAAGGATATGCTGCCCACTTGGACGGCTGCGTTGGAGGACCCGGAGTCTCGTCAGTACGTCTCGGGTATTGGCGTCCACTGGTACAAGAACCTGGACTTCGTCGGAGAGGGCTTGGGTAACTTCGAGGAGCTCGCAGACTTCCACGCCAAACACCCGGACGTGTTTATCCTTGCAACCGAAGCGTGCACTGGCTCGATGCCAGAAGGACTTGGGACCGGCCGAGCCACCAAGCTGCAGCAGCCCGCAGTGATGTGGAAGAGGGGCGAGAACTACGCACGCGATATCATCAACGACCTGGCGAACTTTGCTGTCGGTTGGACCGACTGGAACATGGCACTCGACACGAGCGGCGGACCCAACTGGGCGACCAACCTGGTGGACGCGCCCATTATCGTCGACGAGAAGAACGGCGCCGAGTTTTACAAGCAGCCCATGTACTACGTCCTGGGCCATTTCTCCAAGTTCTTGCCGGTGAACTCGACGCGCGTGTCGCTCGAGGTCGCGTCGGCCGTTGTCAACACCACTGCGTTCAAGACCATTGATCGCGTCGCGTTCGTCACGCCGCAGCAGCAGGTCGTTCTTATTCTCCAGAACCGCGGGAACAAGTCGGTGGATCTGACGGTCCGGGACACGCAGCGGAAGCGCGACGTGCGACTCACGCTGCCTGCGAACTCCGTCCAAACGGTTCTCTTCGGGCCGGGCACGACGAAAGATGAGGCGAGCGCGAAGCCGTCTGCCCCATCGTCCAACGCCGTGTCCTTGACCTCGAGCGCGCTCGCAGTCACTCTCCTCATGCTTGCGGTGCTTGTGCAGTAGCAGCCAGCCGAGTGGATACCTACCTACCCGTAATGCAGCGCCTTTCCACACACCTTTGCTTCGATTGTGTGGTGAGGTCGCTTCGGGGCAGTGCCTTTTGGATCACATTCTGCTCGTCCCATGAGAGGCCGAAGTTGGGACGAGGCGGCTGAATCAAGCCTGGGAACCGGCAGTTTGTGCTCTGAAACGCATCCATAAAAAAGAAAGAAACCCACGCCCACTGAAGCAGCGTATTCACCATTTAGCCAACGACCCATCCTGTCGGAGAGCCGAGAGCGCCACAAGTCTGCCGCAGCTCCGTTTCCAAGAGTTGACGGGACAAGCTCGCGGCGTGAAGGCAGAGAGGCTATGGCGCTCGAATGGACGCTTGTCGCTACCTGCTTGCTGCTCGCCTCCAGCGTCGCGACGTTCCTCACGATGCTGCACCTGCGCTGCCGCTGGGACGTCCACGCGTCCAGTGTGCGCTGGCTCTTCTGGTTCTTCTTCGCGTGTGTCTGGGCGTGGTGCTCGCTGCGCGCCGTCTTCTTCGTGTGGATGAGCTCGCGCAGCAGAATCGAGATCGTGGACGACGACGCCGACCTGGACCCCAACAAGTACTCATCTGACCAACTTGATCGACTCGGCATCCACGGCATTTTGTACCTCGAAGAAGCCAAGAAGGCGTGGATCACTGCCGTGCTTTGCTTGGGTGATGTAGCGCTGTTTGGCATCGTGCTGACGCTGTTCCCTCTTTCGTACGAGCTCTGGCGACTCGCGCGGACGTCCATGGACCGTGGTGTCGAGAAGGAACGAGCGAAAATCCGCCTGTACCAGATCGTGATCGCCGTTTTTCTCGTGGCGTACTCCATCACTCAACTCGCACTTGCACTGGTGTACGGCGGCTACAATACCCACACCCACCTGTGTCTACTGGGCGTGTACGTGCTCCAGTTCGTGGCGCTCGCGTTCATGGCGAGCCGGCTCGTGATGCTCAAGGCCCAGGGTCGCAAGTTTGAAACCATCCACGGCACGTTCGTGGCCTCGCCGATCTATCAGCGGCTCAAGGGGATCATGTACGTCTACTTTTGCACACCGCGATTATAGGATTCCTGTCGCTGACTTCTCTGGTACACAGGCTGGTGTATGCCGCGTTCGCCTTCCAGTTCCAGCTCTCGATGGTCATCGTGTATCTCCACGACATGACGCCGGATGACCGAGTCCTCGATTTCATCGGTGTGAGTCTGATGATCTATAACACGTCAGGCCTCGCGCTCGCGATCACAACGAGCTGCTCGCAGGCCTGCGTGTTCAGCGTGTGCGCGCCGTGTTTACCCGCGGGTTTCGAAGCCGAGTTTCTGCATCGACGGCTCGCTGCGCCGACCGACGAGGATTTGGAAGCGCCAAGCGAGAACCCGGTGTTCGTGTACACGGATATTCAGTCGTCCACAGCACTCTGGAACGTCAATGGGGAAGTCATGACTGCAGCGACCGATATCCACGACAATATTATGCGATCTTCGTTGCTCAAGCATCGCGGGTACGAAATCACGACGGTCGGCGACGCGTTCCAGGTCGCGTTTCGAACGATCCGCGATGCGGTGGAATACTGCATGGACGTACAACTCCAGCTACTAGTCGCGAAATGGCCCAAGGAGCTCCATGGCATGGTCACCAGTACCGACAGGCTTCGTGTGGGTCGCCGCGTGGTGTTCAGTGGGCTGCGTGTTCGCATGGGCATCCACGACGCGTCGAATGAAGACGGACGTTTGGTTCAGGACGTGCACGCGGTCACGGGCAAAGCCACGTACACGGGGGTCAGTGAGGTCGTCACCGAGTACGTCAGTGAGCTGGGTAGCGGCGGTCAGATCCTACTGACCGACCGCGTGGCCACGTGGCTCAAACAGCATCGCAGCGACTTGTCAGTCGACGTGTTCATGGAGTACCTGGGCGAGTACACCGTCCCACAAATGAACACGTCCGTGGAGATCTATCAATTGCAGCCGGCCATGCTCGCTTGTCGAGCAAAGTTCTTCAAGACGCCTGTGAAAGAGCCGGCCGCACTGGCATCACTCCCGACGCCGATGGAATCCTACGAAACTCTACGTCGACAACCGCTCGGTGCCATCGCAGAAGAAGATGCCGAGCCAGTCGAGATGGAGGAAGCTGCGGGTATGACGCCTACTCGATGTTCACCAGTCTCGTGGCCTGTAGGGGCAGCTTACAAGATGCTCACCACACCGAGAGAAGCGCAGTTCCGGAGCTGGATGCATCTGTCGCCACAGCTCACGATCGCCGCGTGAGATCGGGGAAAATGGGGAGGGACGTGTACTGCGTGGCGTTAGATGAGCACAAAGTGTGAGAATGTGTTTGTACCGTGGACTGTTGACGCGTTTAACACTCTATGTTTGAGTCTGGAGATGGTGTCGTGTGGAATTTCCAACGTATGAAGGATTTTTTCAATCAAGCCCACGCGTGCTCACACAAGGCTTTGCGCTGCAGAGCTTCGACTTCGAGGAGTTAACTTCAAGGTGCAACGATTGGGTCCGGGCTCCAGACCCAATCAGTGCGAACCCAAGGGCATCCATTCCGTGGTTGTTTGAACAGCTCACGATCCACCCACTTGCGGATGGGAGTATTCATTTTGGAAAGGTTCCAGCACAGACATTCGGTAGAAAGCGTACTAGAATTGTGGCTCAACTATACGTTAGTAGAGGTATTAGAAATAATGCGCACGCAGCTGCGGATGGGTCGCATCACCGACCGATGGATGCAGTCTGGATTCCACGCTGAAGCTCCAGTCCGTGGATCGAACCGTGGATATAGCTCTTGTGGCCCCACCAATTCGTCCTGGGCAAGAGTGTGTCTGTATCGCATACAGTACGCTGGCCCACTATCCGATTCGCCGGACGACCAGAATGGAATCCTCCGATCATTCCAAGCCCTCGATTCGCAAGCTCGACTCGGCCGTCGTGCTCGAGCGCCTCGACTCGTCCACCAGCTCGCACTGCGCCGTGTTCCTTCGCCAAGCCACGTCGACCGACGAACCCAGCAAGGGCGACGCCGAGCGTGGCGAGGCCACTGCTACGCCGGTGGCGCTGGAGCTCTCCGTGCGCTTCGGCCGGGTCATCGCGCTTATGGTCTTGGTAGTGTCCGTGCTCGTGGCGCTTACCATCACGTTTAACAAAGGCGTCATTATTGGCGACTTCGATCTCGCCAAGAAGGATGCTGACGCGCAGAAGAAGCTGTTGGACGACTACAACTCGTACACGGGCAACGTGGCGTCGCTCTTCAGCTGGCCCATCGAGAAGATCGTGGCGCTCGCCGTGCAGGGGATGATGCTGCGTGTGCTCTCGGCGTCGCTGCTGCGCGCGGAGATCAACTGGAAGACCGACACGATGACGCTCGCGGTCGGAGCGAGCGTCGGATACTTGATCAGCAACGGCTTCAACGCACTCAACGTGCAGCCGCAGCCGCCGACGATCGAGGCCGTGATCTCGGCCGAGGATCTTACGTTCGCGGCGGACTTTGGTTTCTCGGACGCCGCGGCCCGGTCCTCAAACCTCACGCGGACCTTCTCCGAGCGCTCGCCACGCAACCCGATCACCAACACAGTGCTGCGCAACCTTTTGCTCCCGCGCGTACCCACGGCGCAGCCGTACTGCGACCTCCTCAACAGCTACGACACGATGGGGTCGCGCTTGCTGCCCGACCTGGTGCTGGATTATGGCTTCACGCAGCGCGACTGGCACAGCCGAGTGCTGCAAGAGGCGCTCGAGCCCAAGCAGCTCCGCGTGGTGGTAAACCCGACCAACAAGACCGCGAGTCAAGTTGTGGACGTCAACGATCTCCCGATGAACGCGTCGACCGCCGCCGACCTCTTCAAGTACGGTGTGTTCGTCTTAAAAGGATACTTCCCCTGGAAACACCCGCAGAGACCCGCAGACCTTACCAGCCTATCAGCGAGTGAGCAGCGATACTGGGACCAGAGCATCAACTCGGTGGAGCGCGACACTGGACTGTTGCCGCCCACAACACCGGCTTTGACCGAAACGGCGCGGCGCGAGTGGTTTCTCAGGGAGAGCGTCACGGCGCTCGCGCGGCAGCTCAACTCGTCCGTGAACGCCTCCCGCTCGGACGTGGTCATGGAGTTCTCGCACGTGGACATCTCGCCGACCATCCGGTTCGATGCGCTCACCTTCGAAATCGAGGTCGACCCCACGGTAGTCGCGGAGGCAAGCAGCAACAAAACCGCGACGCGGTACAACAATATCTTCTCGTATGATGGCTGCGGACCACAGTGGCCCGCGCGTGATGACCAAGCCACTCTTCACGACAGACCCGAGCATGTACGATCCGCCGCCGCAGGTGCAGGTCTTCGGCGCCTGTGTGAACACCGAGGGCCTCGAAGAGCTCAGGGCCAACACTGACCCAAAGCATGCCGACATCGTGTGGGGGATGGACTGTCTGCGCTTGTCCAACACGACACTCATGGTCATGAGTGTCGGGAAGCGCTTCGTCGCGGACGAGATGCTGCAACTCAAGTTCGGGAACGCATCCGGGCTCTTCGATTCTTCTGGTTACATAGCCGTCAAGAACCTGCGCCGCATCTTCTCGGTCACGATGGCCAAGCTCTCGTGGCAGCTATCGAATCTGACGACCGAGTTCAACGCCACGTGTGCCACCGACGCCGGCTCGTGCCAGGGTCTTCGATTCCCGCTCTCGGCCCCGCCGGCGGCGACAAATCAGTCGCAGCGGCAAGAGCTGGTCGTCGGCGAAGCGGCACTGCCCTTGAACTTGGTCCCACGCCCAATTCTGGACAACATGTACCCGCGCTTTCTCCCGATCGTACGACTGCACGAACCATCGTCGCTCAAGCGTGACATGTTTTACGATCCGTTTGCCGGGGACGCGCTCCTCCCGCACAACATTGGTACGATCAGGTGGGGCACTGCGCAGCCTCTGCCCGACCCATATCAGTGCAACGCGTACATCGAAGAGCGCCTTCAGTTGATCTTCAACAACCACATGTACATCGAGCACGGCCTCCAGACCGCGTACACGGCCGCGACCTTTTTTTTGTTGCAAAATGCCGTCGTCAAGGACGTCATCGCGCTCAACGCGACGGTCAATTCGCTCAACTTCCACGGCAACAGGCAGCGCGTCACATTGCTCGCGTCGATCCCGGACCAGAACGCGTGGCTCACGCTCGCCGGGTGCGCAGTGCTGGTCATGGGCCTGGGCTCGGTCCTCGTGTGGGCGTGGGCCACACCGAACACCAAGGCAGGGAATAGCGTGGGCGGTCTCGGCCACGTTACGACGCCGCATGTGATCGCACGGGTCATGCTGGACTCGACGCATTTCCCGCCCCTGTTTCTCCATCGCTACGTCGTCGGCACGGGAGGCGACACGGAAGGACCTGGCGAGAGTGGTGTGGGAGAGACCAAACCAGTCCCACCGACGGTTGAAGGTTTCGTGATCGACGCACTCTCTCTGCAGGCTGTCAAAGCCGAGGCACAAGAGGCACAAGAGGCACAAGAGGCAAAGGAGACAAAGCACTAGGCTTGTATGTCCCCCCACTACAGTGTAAAGTGTTATGGGGTCACTTCTCCTTTGGATGGGCAATCCTGAAGTTGCCCTTCGAGTCGGCGTGGTGGCCAGTGTGGCTCTGGATTCCTCCACTGGCAGTGGCGTAATGTACCCAATGCCACAGTGGCATTGGGTGCCTGTCTTCCTCCACGATCGGCAGACGCGGTCCCACGCCGACAGACATCTCACACCAGCAGAAGACAGAAGTCGCCACACGTGGGGCTACCATGTTTGATCTCTATATCATGTATAAGAGGTACGAATAATTTCTAGTGGACGGCCATGAGATCCTCTAGGAATTAATATCTATCCACTGTGAGCCACTCGCTCGCCAACCCCGCGGTTCGTTCCATCTGTTCTAATTGATTCGCCTCCCCAAACTGATTAGTCGAATGATTTATCCCGCCCCAAATCATCCAAGATGGGTGCCTCCTGGCCAACTGGCGTCGCTGAAACTTTCAGAGCATCCCCATCAGTCGCGCTAGAAGGCTGAGTGAAAACCCACAGCGCGGAGCGGCAGAGGGCTCACACGTGAATTGACACTCCAGGCGAGAAGCATGAAGCGCCCGGACATCGCTCACGACTCGGCCGTCGTGCTCGAGCGCGTCGACTCGGCCGCCAGCTCACCCTGCGGCGCTGCGTTCGTGCGCAAAGACTCGCTCACCGACGGCATCAGCACGGGCGACGCCGAGCGCGGCGAGGCGACCGCGGCGCCCGTGGCGCTGGACCTGTCCGTGCGCTTCGGGCGGATCGGCGTGGTCACGGTCGCGGCCGTCGCCGTGCTCGTGGGGCTCACGGTCCAGTTCAACCGCGGCGTGATTATCGGACACTTTGACCCGACCGCGATGGACGAAGACGCCCAGAAAAAGCTGCTGGACGACTACAACTCGTACACGGGTAACGTGGCGTCGGCGTTCACCGGGCCCGTTGGGCTCGTCGTCGGACTCGCCGTCCAGCTGACGCTGCTCCGCGCGCTCGCGGCGTCGCTCCTGCGCGCGGAGGTGAGCTGGAAGATGCACGCGCTGACGCTCGCGCTGACCACGGGCGTCGGGTACCTGATCGGCAACGGCCTCAACGCGCTCAACGTGCAGCCACAGCCGCCGCGCATCGAAGCCATGATCTCGGCCACCGACCTCGCGTACGTGTCCGAAGCCAGCACGTCGGACGCCTCGGCGCGGTCCTCGAACCTCACGCGGACGTTCTCCGAGCGGTCGCCGCGCAACCCGATCACCAACACTGTGCTCCGGAACCTCGTGCTGCCGCGCGAGTTCGTCAAGAAGCAATCATGCAGCCGGGCGACCAACTCGGACTTTTCGTTGCCTACGGTTGTAGCCGAGTACGGCTTCTCGCAGCGCGACTGGCAGAGCCACCTGCTGCAGGAAGCGCCCGAGCCCAAGCAGCTCCGCGTGCTCGTGAACCCGCTCAACAAGACAGCCGCTCCGCCCGTGAACGTCAAAGATCTCCCGATGAACGCCTCGCTCGCCGCCGATCTGTTCATTTACAGCATGTTCGCCTCGCAAGGTGTGCTCCAGTCCGGATCGGCGGATGTCTTTGGCGAAGTCGACGCTCGGGATCGATACAGGATCCCACGGCCGAACGCCGCCGCCCGCGACTTCCACTTCTTGCCCCCAGCGTCGCCTGTTGTGGACGAGATGGCGCAGCGAGAGTATTTCTTGAGCAAGAGCGCGGAGGTGCTGAAGAACGGGAGCGCGTACACGGCGCGGTCCGGCGTCGTGATGGAGTTCTCCCACGTGGAGATCTCGCCTTCGATGCGCGTGGACGCCATCACGATCGAGCTTGAGGCTGACCCCGCGCTGATGGCTGACGTGACTACCAAGGACAACTCGACGTGGTTCAGCGGACTCGTACCGACTACTCAGTGCGGTCCGTGGCCTTTGCGGTGCTTCCTGACCAACCCGGGCCACCCCGTGCTCAAAAGTGGCAGCGAGTACGACCCTCCGGCGCAGGTGCAGGTCTTTGGTTCCTGCAAGGTCAACAGCACGGAGCAGCTGCACTTGATCGCAGTCCCTGGAAATTCGCAACGCCCGACCTTGATATGTGATTCCATCTCCAACACGTCTCTCATCGTCGTGAGCGTCGGCAAGCGCTTTGTCGCCGCCTCAGTGGAGCAGAACAAGACTGCGAACGCGTCCGGCGTTTTTGACAGCGTCGGGGATGGTGTCGTGACCAACTTGCGGCGCATTTACACGTACACAATCGCAAAGTTGTCGTGGGATATCCTAGATCTGACGACGGAATTCAACGCCAAGTGTGCGGGCGATGCCGCCTCCTGCAAGGGCCTGCGGTTCCCACTTTTGCCGACGAAGAACAACCAGTCGACGCAGCAGGAACTCATCGTCGGCGTCGACGCGCTGCCTCTCAACTTGATCGGCGCACCTGATTTCGGCACCAGCGCGCGCTTCCTCTCGCTCGTCAAGCTCCATGAATCGGCCCCAATCGTGCGCGGTGTGCGTAACGATACGAAGCCCCTCACGTTGGACCCGCTACTACCACACAACTTTGGAAAGCTCACGTGGGACATGAGTCGCGACCCGAACGATTCGCGGTTTGGTTGCGACGTACTCATCGGCGAGAGCCTGCAACTGGTCCACAACAACCACTGGTACATCGAGGACGGTCTCCAGACTGCCTATACCGCCGCTACGTTCTTCCTGCTCCAGAACGCAGTCGTCAAGGACGTCATCACGCTCAACGCGTCACAGAAGTCACTCAACTTCGCACGAAACCAGCAGAAGATCGATCTGCTCGCGTCCATTCCCGACCAAAACGCGTGGCTCACGTTCGCCGGGTGCGCCGTGCTGGTCGTGGGCCTAGGCGCGGTCCTCGTCTGGGCGTGGGCCACGTCCAAGACGATAGGAGGGGGTCGCTTTGGCGCACTTGGCCGTGTCACGACACCGCATGTGATCGCTCGGGTGATGTTGGACTCGGCGCAGTTTCCGCCCATGTTCCTCCATCGCCATGTGGTCGGTGTCAGTGACCCGGATGGCCTTGGTGCGAAGAACAGCGGCGATTCCAACCCGATCCCGCCGACGGTGGAAGGATTCGTGATCGATGGGCTCACGCTTCAGGCCCCACCAAGCGAGAAGAACGTGAAAGAGACACTATAGACGTCACAGGGGCGACGACCCGCCACGATAGGCAGGAGATATCCACGTTTTCCCAATGCACGAATTCACCTACCGCACTGTCTTTGCACAATTCGGACAACTTCAACTTGAAGGTAACCATTACCTCTCGCCTGTTGTACAAGAGGTGCCGGAGTCGTGCTTCCATATCCTAGGACTTCGCTGCGTGAATATCTTTCCACGCGAGAACCCCAGAGTGGGAGCGCAGTGAAATTCCCGTTTGGAATCCATTGATGGTGATTCCGACGAAAAGAAAGAAGGTTTGAACGACGACTCCACCCGCGGTCTCTGCCTCTCGCTCAGGTGTGCGGATTGCGGCCACCGCAAACATTGGCCCGTGCGGTGCCTCATGATCACACCGAATCCGCACTTTGAGATCAACGACCGTGCATACGACCCGCCGGCCCAAGTTCAGGTGTATGGGGCCTGCCAGAACTTTCTGGCACGGAGGAGCTGCTCAAGATACCGTCCGAACAATACAAATACCGGTTCGGGATGGATTGCAACAGATCCTCCAAGTCGTCGATCATGGTCATGAGCGTTGGAAAAAGGTATCTCGCCGGCTCGTTCACGGCCAACAAGACCGCAAATTCGTCCGGCACCTTCGACGACCCACAACGTGCTCTCGTGACCAACATGCGTCGAGTCTATTCGTTCACGGTGGGGAAGCTCTCATGGAAGCTTTCGGATCTGTCAAGCACATACAACGCCAAGTGTGCTGACGACGTCGGATCGTGCAAAGGGCTTCGCTTCCCACTGGCCCCGAAGTCAGCGTCTCAGTCTCAGCGGCAATAACTTATCGTCGGCAGCGGCGGATTGCCAATGAACCTGATCCGTCCAGCGACCAACTCCATGCTGCCAGCTTACCTGCCACTCCTTGAGCTCCACGAGTCATCAGAAGTCCTCGGTGGTGATTCCAGCAAATCAAGTAATCTGCCTTTCACTGCAGACACGCACAACATCACAAAAATCACCTGGGATTTGAACCAACCGCAAAGAAAATTGGAACAATGCTCGCTTAAAGTCGAAAACCGTCTCCAACTGATCTTCAGCAGCCACATGTACATCGAGCACGGACTCCAGACCGCCTACACCGCCGCCACCTTCTTCCTGCTCCAGAACGGCGTCGTCAAGGACGTCATCGCGCTCAACGCCACGCAGAGCTCGCTCAACGTCGAAAAGATTGCCCCAACGCGTCGATCTGCTCGCGTCGATCCCGCACCAGAATGCGTGGCTCACGCTCGCTGGGTGTGGTGTGTTGCTCGTCGGGTTCTTGTCGACCATGATTTGGGCTTGGGCGTCGTCGTAGGCTGCCGCGGGCGGTGGTTACCACAGTGTTGGCCAGGTGACGACGCCGCATGTGATCGCTCGTGTGATGCTGGACTCGGTGCATTTCCCGCCAACGTTCCTGGACGGACGCGTGATCGGTGCAAGAGCCACGGAAGGAGAAGGTGTGTCCGCTGAAGGTTGTAAGCCGAAGCCGTACGGGCTCGCGCTCTAGCGCCCAGCTAGCGACAGCAAGGGCATGCAGTAGGACTCTAGTCGCTGTGAGCAATGTAGCACCGAGCGGGCGCCAAACATAATAACTCGGAAGTGTTTAGACAATCTGTGCGGGCGTGAGATCTTGCGGCGTGCCTGGGGATTCGCACTGCGCCTCGAAGCAGAAGCGGAGGAAATAATGGGACCGGTAGAGGATCCCTGCGCGACATACCGGACTTGAGAACCAAGGACGTTCGAACCATAGGCACCGCTCCCGAGGCGCCTACACGCTCTGGTGCCATGTACCATACGTACAGTATGTCCAACAGTATGGTCCATACTGTACCGTAGAAAGTGGACCCCCGTCAGTGTAATCAGACTCGCCTTCGATTTCCCGCGTCGGCTTTCTCGTGGAGGCGTCAGCGTGGCTCGGCGCCACGGATGGATGGCGGGGCGCTGCTTGGAGCGCGGTGGGCTCGCCGCATTCCTGAAGATCCTGAGAAATCCAACTTCACGTTGATTCGTCCGGCCGTGCCGATCAGATCGGCAGAATCCACCAGACACCACCAGAGAGAACGGCGTCGTGCGTCTGTGTTGAGTCAACCGCGACTGTGTTGGCCGCGCCTGGACTCGTCACGCCCGCGTCTCGCACTCCAGAGCCCATCTGAAGCGCCAACCAGACTGGAGAGAGCGCCTCTTGTGCCGCCCGTTCTAGACGCGGCAACACGGAGAGTGGACGTTGCAACTTGCAGTTGGGGGACGTTGCTGAGCAGCTGGCCGGGTGCTTGGTGAGACCGCCAATGCGTGCCACACGTGCGAGGGGCACACACACGAAGCTCTAGAACTCTCTGATAGATCATTTATGTGTACAATTCATGTATCATTTTGAAAGCGCAATATCTCAATATCAGAATGAATCGCAAACCTGTGATACAGCATAGTTCTGAGGCCACACTGATCGTCATTGAACGAGTCCTGCCGCCTATCCGAACGAGAGCACCTGCTTCTGAAGTTCAACCATCCGGAGGTCCTCAGGTGGCACCGAGTGTCAATGGGAAGCCCCGGCTATGCCCCTCACGAGCGCTAGGCCGGCGCCCACAGGCGCGAAAAGAGCTTGAAGCGCGCGCTCCGGTCTCCAAAAAAATCCAGCAGATCAGCTCGGTGCAGAGACCGCGCTTCAGGCGGCAGGCGCCGTTCCCCGTGACCCTAGCGGGTCCAAGCAGCTGGGTCGTCGGAAGCAGCAGCCCCACGCACGTCGCGAACGGCGAGTGGAGGCGGGCGGGGCGGAACGCTGACGCCGCCCCGTCTCGTGGCCGGATGGCGTTGATTCTCGTCGGGTGGTCTCTCTATGGAGGAGGAGCCCTCCTCCTTCCCTGTGTTTAAAGTGGAGACCCACGGAGAGTGAGCCAACGCGGGACGTTGGATCCGGAGCTCATTCTCGATCTTGCGGCCTTCCACCCACATCGTCCTCCTCAAGAAAAAGCTCCAACCCCACCAAGCCACCATGGTCTTCGCCGCCGTCCGCAACGTCCTCGCGCTGCTGCTCGTCGCCGCCGTCGTCGACGCCGCGAACGAGGTCAAGGTCAGCAACTACGCCTTCGACGGCGCCAAGCT
>JAADWV010000804.1:0-13020 GCA_023336295.1 Pythium folliculosum
CTCGTAAGACCGAAATTTTGCTTGCTGCACAACTTCCGCCGCATGGAGCACTAGGAAGCGCGGTTTGGACGAGCATGTACGTCTTGAATACACAGCCACTCCCTAAACCAAACCGGCGCTTCGCGCCCCCTAGCGCGCATGTATTTCAATGCGCAAGCTTTGGAGAAATGGCCTTTTTCTGCACGAATCCTGGGCAGCAGCGTTTCCGCTTGCGATCCGGTGCGAGCGCAGAGCGGGCGGCGTCCCACTGGCGGTCACGGTTGCCACTCGAAAGCGCATGTCCACTTTTCGAAACCCTCGAAGAAACGTTGGCCGCTTGTGCGAAAGAAGAAAAAAAAACAGGTCGGTTCCTCCTGTGCGCGTCCTTCTGGTCGTCGCGTCGAGCGAGCGGCGCCAGGCAGACCCAGATGCGGTCCACGTGGATATGTTTTGCTCAGAACATATCCGCACCGTGTGGCAGGCCGATGCGTTGCGGCCGTCCACGGCGGCGTTCGTCGCGTGATGCAGTCAGCTTGGATGTGTAGGCCCGCGCGGGTGGCTACGTGGACTGTAATGCCCACGCACGCGCATTACCGCCGAGGTCCTCCGGGGCCGCAAGAGAGGGAGAGAGAGGCCGCTGGCACTCTCTGGTCGAAGCGGGTTCCTCTCGCGCGGTCCACACGCTCCCTTGCGTCCAGGGTAAGGCCGCCACCGCACTCGCATCACGCACGCCAGCATGCGAGCGTAATGATTCAGTTCAGAGGCCGGAGCGGGCCGCTCGGCTGGGCCAGTGGATATGGCCATCACAGTGGCGCGGTCGAGAGGTCTTTCTCCATGGATGGCCCCGCCGTGCTGTCCTATCCAAGTTCCTGTGGCCCTTGACGAGTCATTACGGTGGATCTATGCCGCATTGACAGACGCATCAAGCGTCGCGACGAGTGTTCGCTGGCCCAGGCGCACTGGTCTAGAGAGGTGGATCCACTGTTCGGATTTCGGAAGGTGCGGGTTGGTCCGCTGATCAGGACGGCGTGGCTCTCGTTCCCTCTGATTTCTCTCGCGTGCCTCGGACGGAAAGCCAGCGGCATCATTCCCACGATCAGACCGAAGTGTATCCTCAACGGTACCGCGCACATGGACAGAAGCGAAGTGAGGACGGGGACGCCTTTGTGTCCACGGCGTTACTTCGCCGCGCTGGATAGGAGGAAGGGAGACGCCACACATGATGTACAACATCCACTCACAATTACATTAGTAGCGCTCCCGCGCGGTTAAAAAATACTCCTACGATACTGCACGGCCAGCCTGGTCGCCGTCGGTGCCACATTCGACAGTCTTCCCGCCGTGGGTCATGGGCTGTCTCCACGACAAATTGGTCATCCAGTGTGGCGGCGAGGGCGCGCCTTATGTCATACCCAGCGTGTCCACGCCGCCACACTGGATGACCAATTCGGCGGTTCCATTCTTCAAGGAAAACGTGGGCGTGACGACTGTGGTCGTCCGAGGCACTCACTTTTCCGCCGCGCCGGCTGACGGTCTCCGCAGTCGTCCTCTGGATCCACCCACCTCATGCATCACGCGTGCGTGGCGCAGAGCCCGCCGGCGGTCGCAGCCTTGTCGCAGCCGGCGGTCTGGCAGCGCTTGCCGCCGCCGTGCGCGATGCAGCGCCCGCCTTCCTTGGCGCTCTTGGTGCAGCCGGGCGCCTGGCACCGCCGCCCGCCACCGTGCGCGATGCAGTAACCGCCCGTCTTGGCGCACTTGCGGCACTCGGGCACCTTGCACAGGCGGCTGGGCTTGTGGAACTCGCAAAAGTCGCCGTAGAGCGGACACGCCTGCCGGTAGCAGTTGCGCTTGGCGCAGAGCTGCCCCACGAGCGTGAGGTCCGGCGCGAGCAGCGGCGAAGGCGCCGGGTCGGCGGTGCGCGTGGTTGGCGGTGACGCGGCGGCGGTGGAGCTTGCGGCAGCGCGAGGTAACGAAGCGGGTGACCGGGGCTCGCGGGTGGCGGCGGCTGTAGGGGGAGGCGGTGGCGCCGAGTACGCCCACGGCGCGTGGGAGGATGCCAGCTCTGGCCGCTGGTCTCGCCAGTCGTCCGTGTGAGTCGTGTGGTATGGAGGCAGCGCGTTGATCCCGGCTTGGTCGTTCTGAGGTGGGGGCGCAGCGATGAATGGGGCGGCGTAGAGGCCGCGCGGGAGCGCCTCCTCAAAGAACATGTCGTGACTGGACTGGTGGCGGCGCTGCTGGCCAGGAGACGGCAGCGCTGGCATGTACTGGGAGCTGTGGTGGCCGCGGCCGAGTGGGACCATCGACTCGGCATGCAGCTCGCGCTGGTGGAGGTCGTGCCTGGGGCTGCTGTACCGGTCGTAGCTCGGGCGAGCGTACGGGCTCGCGCGGCCGAGCACGCATCGCTCACGGCGGTCCGGTAGGCGGTGCGGCAACTCTCGCATGATCATCGAAGGTCTCGGTTCAGAGTAGGCGCCGTGTGCTGGTGCTGCCATGGTCGTTGTAGGCGGGCAGTCTGGCACTGAGCGGCCGTCGCCGTGAAGGCCCAGGCGTGCAGGAAGTCTCGCAAGAGATGCGAGGTGGTCGGTGGCTTCATGGTCGTAAGCATACCTGCGGTTCTCTGGTAGCGGCGAGGCGAGAAGTCTCCCCATCGTGCCACGCTGGCTGCCACCCTGGTGGGCTCCGAAGGAAGGTGAGTCGCTGGACACCATGGTCAACGGATCGCGGGCGGGCATCCGTGGTGTGAGGAACATGGCCGAGCGAGCAGAGCGCGGATCACAAACTGGCTGCTGGCCAGCAGCCCCGACAGTATCGTCAATTAGGGACCACGAACTGTCCGGGCGAGTCGACAGCGAGCGCAAGAGGGTCCGAGCCGACGATTCGTGGTACGCGAGTGAGTCGAGGGGGGGACTGGCTGTTCCACCGGATCGAACTGTGAGGAAGTCGTGGAAATATTCAGAATATCAGGTGAGAGGTGAGGAGTACACGAGGAAGAAAAGATGTGGACTGGCAGCCTGGCAGCCAGCGACAGTGGGAACTCAGAGGCTCATTGAAATCCACAACGTACCGGTAACCCTCGCAGCGGAGGGAACACAAAGCCCCAGCACAGAACCCACAGCCAAACCGGCGATCCCTCGCGTTGTGGATGGATGGGCAGAGAGGCTGCGCGGATGGAAAAGAAACCAGTCGTACAGTAATAAATCCGCTCGCGACCACGGAGCTCTCCCTGTCTTTAGCAGATCCGTGTGCGCTGCTGACCCCGAGCACGATCCGCGTGTGTACAATGCGAACCGAAGGACGGCGCCACCGCCCGCGTCGTGCGCGATCGCCGTCTCTCGCGAGGGATCTGTCAGTCTCTCTCTCGCGTGGTCGCGCCACGGTGACCTACGTGCCAACGCGGGCGCTGGCAGCGCGCCTGGCTCTGCCCATCTCAGGCTGGCGCTCCTGGATGAGATGTGCATAGCCCCGCCTGTGACGACGTCACCACCTTAGATGACCCGGCTCTGCGCGGATTGACGCCGCACGAAGTATTTTATGGTTTTTTTCGTAATTAAAAATATGGGAATTTTCATTTCGGTGCCGTTTTTTTGAAATATTTACGTGACGGGGCCGTCCGATTCCTCATTGAGCAACCAGTGGAAACCTTTCGGTTACAGGACAATCCGAAACCGGGGAAGGGGTGCTCGGACGGCCCCGTTACGTAAATATTTCAAAACAACGGTCGCATAATGAAAATTCCCCTAAAAATATATATAAATGACTGTAGTCGCACTTAGTGCATCGTACTTAGCGCGAATCCCACCGGCCCTGGGCGTTGATGAACGGCGGCCGAGGAAGGAGGAGCACGACTGAGGAAACATGGGCGTTATGGGCGTTGGCAGCAGGGCCGCGCGCGCTATCCGCGTCAGCGCCGCCACATCAATCAGCGCGGGCGCCGCGTTGACCGACACGTCGCGCCCGCGCGAAACCCAGAAAGAAACAGCGAAATCGAACGGCAGGAAGCGACGATCGCGAGGGAAATGGACGGTGCGCAAGGGCCCGCGCGCGCGTCGCTTCCGCCAGGGGGCGCCGCCTCGTGGAGCGGCGGCGGAGGAGGAGGAGGCTCCCGGGAGAACGATCGCGGCGCAGGCGGACCCCACGCGAACACCGGGGCTGAAGATCTGGCGTTCGAGAGTGTATTCGGTCTTTCGCGTCCTGTGTGGGACAACAGACTCCACCGCCACCAAGAGAAGAACGACGCAAGACCCGGCGGCAACGCGCCATGAACATCCGCGCGAGCGCCGTGGACTACGGCAGCGACAACGCCGAGCACGCGGCGTTCATCCGGCGCGTGGCGGGGCCGGGGCCGGCCACACGCGAGAAGAAACGCGCCAAGTGGGCGCTCGCGGCGGTCGGCGTGGCGCTCACGGTCGCGCTCGGCGCGTCGCTGGCGGTCCGCAGTGGCGCTGTGACCACGTCCTCCGCTGTTGGTGTGGCCGCGGATGCGGACGAGCCGGCCACCATCACGCTCGAGGCCTGGACCGTGCCGCCCGTGCTCCAGGACGGCCGTGAGATCCTGCTGCGCATCCGCGGCAAGAGCGACCTGTGTGTGGACGACGGCGGCGGCTGGAGGCACGCCGAGACCAAGCTACTCGCGTGGGCGTGCAACCCGAGCAACATCAACCAACTGTTTGTGTACGACGCGGCCACGTACCAGCTCCGCAGCGCGCAAGCCGGGCATGTGCGTGGACGACGCCGCGACCGCGGCCGCCGGCGCCACGCGCATGCAGCTCTGGGACTGCGACAGGAACAAGAACAACCAAAAGTTTGTCTACGACGCCGCGACGCAGATGTTCCGCAACCCGATGAAGAACAACTTGTGTCTCGACGACGGCGGCGTCTCGCGCTACGGGGCCGCGCAGTTCACGCTGTAGACTTGCGACAACAGCAACGGCAACCAGCACTTCGAGGTCAAGTTCCGCGACGAATGGCAGGCGGAGCAGCAGCGCGTGGTCGATGCGGTCGCGGGCGGCGCCAAGTTCGTGCTCAAGGCCGTGGGCAAGGACAACCTGTGCGTGGACGACGGCGGCGCGACCACGGACGGCGCCGCCAAGATGGTGCTGATGGCGTGCGACTTGTACAGCATGAACCAGGTGTGGTGGTGGGACTCGTCGATCCGTCGGATCCGCAGCTACAAGAAGAAGACCATGTGCATGGACGACGGAGGTGCGTCTAATGCCGGTGTGAAGATGCAGGTGTGGACGTGCGACGCGAGGAACGGAAACCAGGACTTTGTGTTTGACAAGGCGTTGCAGTTGTTCCGCAACCCGAACAAGGCGAACCTGTGCATCGACGACGGGAACGCGTGGGAGTCGAACACGCTGAAGATGCAGATGTGGACGTGCGACGTGTACAACACGAACCAGCACTTTGAGTATGTGCTAGTGCCAAACCAATCCACTTCCGAGTCGGTGACGACGACTGCTCCACCTGCCACCACGTCGCCGACGGTGAACGTTTCTACACCGTTGAATCAGGATTCACTCACCGGTTCTCCGACTAAACCCCCAACTGGCGAGCCAACCACAGCATCTCTTACGGTAGCTCCACCGCTATCTACGAACCCACGCAAGGACACCCCAGTGTCCGATTCGCCTGCCGCCCCCGTGCCGTCAAGTCGGATTCCGACCGAACCAACGCCAGCCGTCGCATCGACCGACCAGCCAAACGAGCCTTTGCACGGGGCTGAGGTGGATGTGGTTACAACCCCTCCGAGCGCTGCCACCGAGTCACCATCAACAGATAAGCCAGGTATTGCGATCGTGGCTACGTCGAAACCCGTGGAGGAAGTCGTGACCGAGTCGCCGATAGTGACTCCGCCCGCGACAAGCGTGACGTCGCCACCAGCAGATGAGGGATCAACCGAGAAGAGTTATGCTTCGGAAACGACCCCTGAGACGCCAGATGAGACAACAGTACCCGATTTGACGGAACGAACGTTACCGCCTGTGACGGCCGAGAATCCATTAGACGAAACACCAGCGCCCGGATCGAACATTGAGTTCACAACTGAGCCCACTAACCAAGACACAACGGAGCAAACTGTACCCCCAGAGCAAGAGCAAGGGACAGCCGAGGAAACTACTCCGCCCGAAGTCGCTGATGAAGTGCCGGTCGCGACGCCTGCGCATGAACCACAGGAACGTCCATCGGAGGAGGATAGCACTGAAAAATCCCTCGGTCCGGCTCCAGGATCTCCACTCAGCTCGCCTTCTGATGGCGGCGATTCACCGGCAGAACCTGATGGACCTACAGACACTCCAGCAGCAACTACGCAAGCACCGACGCCCGAGATCGTTGCTGAACCGAACGAAGTTGGCTCGGATGAGCCACTTGCGGAACGGCCCGACAATGGAGAAACCTCCAGTCAAACCTCCACATCACTAGAGAACGAGCCGGTGGGATCTGCTGTGCGTGAGGAAGCGACGACGACGGAGCGATGCGCGATGGCCGGTCTGAAGGAGTTCAACCAGACGACGCTGACGGAGGAGGAGTACCACGCACTCGTCCAGTGGATGCTCGCTCACTGCGCCCCGAGCGAGCACGACGAGCACGACGAGCACGACGGCTCATCGACGTACATGACGAAGCTCGAGTTCTACTACAAGATCCGCGACCACTTTATGGGTGGCCGCTCGGAAGCGGCTGGCAAGGCCGAGGCCGCGCATCTTCGTTCCAGCATCGCAGCGACGCGGCACCAGAAATTGCTTGTGTGCATCGACGAGGCGGCCGGCCGCTTTGGCTCGCACGCAGCGCACAATGACCCCGCCCACCTCCACAACGCGGTCGCGTGGGTCCACAACGTCTGTCTCCGCGACTCGCAAGTGTGATTTAGCGCAGGAGGCTCAACGTGCGGCACGTTGGTATTTGTCCGGAAGCGCATCGTAAAGCGCCACCAATGCATGTTTCATAATTTCATTTCCGTCCTGTGGGATATGGGTGATATCTCACTTGGGCGCTCACACGGAACTACCCGGCGGCCGAGGGAACGGCGGTTGGCCGTTGGGCGGCTGCCCGTTCGCCGACGGGTATGTGGCCCCAGGGTACTGGTAGTAGCTGTTGCTGTTGTTGTTGTATCCCGGCATCTGCGCGTTCGGCTGCGCGTATTGCTGCTGCTGCTGCTGCTGTTGCTGTGCGTAGTAGTAGTTGCCGAACTGCGGCGCCGCCGACGGTGAAGACGAGAAGATGCTGCTGTACGCCGGCGGCGGCCCAGATGCACTGCCGCTGTTGGCGCTGGCATTAGCCTGCGACTGCTGGTACGCCGTGTACGGATGCTGCTGCGGCGGCTGTTGCTGCGGTGGGAATCCGGAGTACAAGCCCGAGGATGCCGGCGTCGACGCACTGGCGGTCGGCTGTTGCTGCTGCTGAAAGTGCTGCGGCACGCCGCCCGCGAGCTGCCGCGCAAAGGCCTCGTCGCGCGCGTTCACGGCGGCCGTATCGTCGCGCAGCTGCATGTCGCGCATCATCTGCGCCGCGACCGCCGCGTCGCGGGCCTCGCGCTGCCGCTGCGCGTCGTCCGCCTGCACGTGGAGCTCCATCTCGCGGCGCTCGAGGTCCCGCGCGGCGCAGTGGTCGTCCACGGTCTGCTGGAGCTGGCCAATGCGGGTCGAGAGCTCCTCGTAAAACTTGGCGCCCTCCTTCAAGTGGGACTGGAGCTGGTCGAACGTGTCCACGGCATCGCCGAGTCGCTGCAAGAACGCCTGCCGTGCGAGCATGATCTCGTCAGACGCCTTCTTTTTCTCAAACTCCGCGTTCGCGGCCGCCAGCGTTTCCAGCGTCGAGCTCTCGTCAGCGCAGACCGCGTCGACCTTGGCCACAAAGTGGGTCTCGAAAAACTGCTTCTCGTCCGCGATCGCGAGGTCCACGGCGTCGGGCGTCGCGCCGGCGTTCTGCAGCAAGACCGGCAGCACGTTCAGCTTGTCGAGGGACGCGGCAAAGTCCGCGAGCACCTGGTCCTTCTCGTCCATGAGCGCCGTGAGCTGGAGCAGCAGCGCCGAGACGACCGCGAGCTCCTCGTGGCAGCTCGACGTGTCGCCCGGCGCGAGCCGCGGCAGCTGCGCGTCGAGCTGCGGCTTCGGGAGCGCGAGCAGCGCCAGCAGCTCGCGCGTGTCCGCGAGCTTGGTCGCGACGACCTTGTCCGACTCTTTGGCCTCCTTCACGAGCCGGTAGTAGCGGTCAATGTCGAGCCGGAAGCCGTCGTTGAGCGCCGCGGACGCCGGCCGCGGCCAGCGCGCGGCGCCGTAGTTCTGGCGGCACACGTTGTCCTCGATCTCCTCGGCCGAGAGCCTGCTCTCGACCGCGCGCAGCTGCTTCTCGGCGCGCTCGGACGCGGCGTCGTTGTCGCGCAGCTGCTGCTGCATCGTGCTGCTGCTGGCGCTCGGGTTGCTGTTGCACTGCTGGACCTTGAGCCAGAGCGCGGGCGGGATGCCGTCGTCGGCCGTCTTCTCGAACGCCTCGATGGCTGCCGGCAGCCCCATGGCGTGGAGCTTTTGCCGCGTGGCCTCGGTGGCGGTCGCCGCGCGCGCACGCGCCGTCTCGAGCAGCGCGCGCACCTCGTCTGTCACGCGCGCCGCGCGCTGGAGCAGCGCCTGCGGCACAAACTGCGCAAACAGGTCGCCGCCGGCGCCGCCGCCCACAGCCGCGAGCTCGGCCGTGAGCTCGTCGGGCGTGACGGGCAGCGGGCGCACCATGGAGGCCTTGCCCACGGGCGGCAGCTCGGCGAACGCGGGCACGTTTTCGAGGTAGATGCTGGCGTTGTCCTTCTTGGCGGCCCAGAGCGTCTGCTCCACGACCTTCTGGAGCGCGCGCGCCGAGAGCACGAGCGCCTGCGGCAGCTTGTTCTGCCCGCCGAGCTTGAGCGCGTCGCTGCAGACGGCGTCGGCGGCCTGGAGCCGCGCGATCTCCTCGCCGTAGCCGGCGCCGCGCGCGAGCGCCGCGTCTTTCGCCGCCTTGGCCTGCCAAAACTGCGTGGCCGCGCGCATGCACAGCACCTGGAAGCGCACGTGGACGCCCCACATGCGGTCGATGACGCCGGCGAGCGCCGGCGACTCGCAGAGCTCGAGCGCCGCCGCGTAGTACTCGAGCGCCTGGTGCACGAGCTTGGCCTTCACCGCGTCTTTCATGCCGTCTTTGATGGCCTTTTCGTAAAAGCACGCCTGCGCCTGCGCGAGCATGAGCGCCACGAGCATGGACAGGCCCTCGTTCGACATGTCGGGCGTCGCGTTGGTGGAAATAAACGCCGGCGCGAGCTCGTCGCGCACCTGCGCGAACGCGCCGGCCGCCTGCATAAAGTGGCGGCACGCGGCCTTGAGCCCGTCGGCGTCGCCGCGGTCGGTCTGCACGCCGAGCTGCGAGGCGAGCGCGCCCAAATTGAAGAGCACGGCGGCCATCTCGAAGCGCAGCGACGTGGCGCTCGTCTTCTTGCGCGGGCAGAACGAGTCGTTCCAGGCGAACGGCAGCGCCGGGCTACCCGTGGCACTGCCACTGCCACTGCCGTCGAAGCGCCGCGCCATGCGGTCGAGCTGCGCGTAGTAGCGCAGCAGCACGCGCCGCGCCATGTCCGAGGGCGCGCGCACGAGGTCGGCGTCGGCCTTGAGCTGCGCAAAGTGCGCTACCGCGGCGTCTGGCGGAGGAGGAGGCGGAGGAGATCCATCGGAGGAGGAGGGCGGAGCGGAGGAGGAGGAGGAGGAGGGGGCGCCAAAGCCCTTGGCGAGGAAGTCGCGCAGCGGGCGCGTGAGGCTCGCGGGTGGCGCGTCGCTGACCTTGAAGCCGATGCCGAGCATTCTGGGGATTGCAGTGGAGATCAAAGACTGCCCGAATGGGGAACAAAGAGGGCGGAGAATAATCCGAGCGTGCTGTGAATTAGAATTGGGAGGGCAGTGCGACACAAAGCGGGGGTACGCGGTGGGTACGCTACCGTCATTCCGAAGTGGGTGGCACCGCAACCTGCATTCTCGACTCTGGTACACTGTACCGCATTTGTACCATGTAGTGTACCAGTTCATGGGCTCAAGCTGCTGACTCAGCTGTGACGCTGGCGACGTGGACTGATGGAAATCTGTGACGTGTGTGTGGCGCCACTTCCTGGACGCGAGCGCGACCTCCAGTCCGTTTCGTTGGGCGAGTGAACGAGCCAACGGTCACCGCAGACGAAGAGGAGGGAGCATCTCCTCTCCCTCTCTCTCTCCATTCGTCGTCTTACTCGCGCATTCGTCGGCGCGAAGCGTGCGTGCTGTAGACGGAAACGGATCCCAACGCTCACGGAGTGCGGTTGAGGCGCGTCGCATGTTTCCGCGCCGCTCAACACCAAGCGGAAGCCGCGGCGAAGCGCGCACGCGCCGTTTCGCTAGGTGCAGCCGGCCGAACGGACACGTGGCGAGCCGATCTGTGCTTCAGAAACGACCGAGCGCTGCACCATCCCACCCGTTCTGGACCGGCTAGAGAGAGGAGCCCACCGACCACCACAAAGGCGCGAGAACAGAAGCTGCTGCTGCCAAGCCGGTCAGTTGTTCGCTAATAACGATCGTACTTTGGCGAAGAGCCGTCATCCGACCCGCCTCAGCTCGGGTCAGGTTGACGGTGTTGTGAGACTTGATTGAACCGGATGGGGAGACGTCGCCAGCCGCTGCGTGAATGTGAATGCGGACGCTGGGTGCGCTGTGAATGTGTGACGCGGGGGCGAGTGCGGGCCAATGGATCGGCTCGCCCCGGCCGCGTCGCGGCGAGCTGCCGGTGGCGCATTATGTCTCAGAGGTTATGGGGGCGGTGGTGCCGCCCTGGGGACGCCCGGCGTCGTCCGATTCGAGCCGCAGCATGCGCGCTTGTCCCACGGCTTCGGAACGCGCTCTCGAGAGTCTCGCTGCATCGCCAGGCCATTTGGCAGGCCCATTTGATGGTTTGGGCCATTTGCGCTCGGGCTCTTTCACGGGCGCCCGCGCATTCAGCGCCTGGGGCTGAGAACTCTGAGAACGCCAGAGACCGGGCCTGTTCACTCGGCCATTCGCATTCACATTCACGGCCCCGCGACGCTTGACGCTTGGCCAGCAGCAGGCGGGCTCGTGGTCCGCAAGCGGGGGTGGTGCGGCGGCACCAAGCAGCCACAGAGGGAGACGCGGGGCCGGCGTCTGTGATTGATGGTGGTGGCGCGCTCGCCGGCGTGCGGCACCACTCGTCACAGGCGCGATGGAATGAAGTGCATGCGACGCAAGGGGCGGCAGGATTGACCCTCTGCGACCAACTGGCTGAATGCGCGCGAGTGGTTACCACTGTACGTTTGTGGTGCGGTATTAACTCTCGCAGACAAAGAGAGAGGAAGGATGGGGGATGCGCCGCCCGGTTTTGGCGGTGGTGCCGCTCGAATGGAATGGACTGTACCACAGGCAAGGGCATACGTTCTCATCCTAGATTCCCAGTCTCTCTGCGCATGCACAACAGGTTTATGTCAGTATATTTACAGCCTCACGCTGGGACACGCCAATAATGCACTGAGGGAGCCGAAATCAACCATGAATGTCGATCGCGACAGTGTTTCGACCTCCTCCCGATCCGAGCAGCCCAGAGGGCGTGTGCCGCAAGCACCGCGGTCATCTGCTCGTCGCGTCGCAGGGAACTACTGGTCAACAGGTCAGCGCTGGCCCCGCGTCCAAGACAGATCCGGTGTGTACCGGAACGGTATCCAGCTCGGCCTGTACTAATATAACGCCTCACCATCCAGCTCTCAAATCGAATCTGCGCCAATACAGCCACACACGCGCATTCACGCCGCTGGAGGGTTGGGATTTCAAACCACCCGTTGTTTCCATCATTATTTTCTGAGGTTCTGGTGCGGGACTGCCTGCCCTAGCCCTGGTTGCCCCACGCGCTGAATGCGCGCGCAACACCTGTGAGAATCCATACAGTCCCAACCAGTGGCGAGTCAACATTCACGCATTCGGCCGAGTCACGCCGCGCCGCGCGGCCACAGACGGGGCGCGCGTCCCTGACGGTCCGTCCACACTTCCCCCACCGTCGACGCCGGCAGGCCGGACGGTGGGCCCGCAGCTCGCGCGCTCCCCTCCTTCCTTCGGGCCATTTCAGAATTTTCTCGAGCAGCCCCACGCACGCGCACGCCAGCCACAGCCACACCTCCCGCGCACGTCCGTCCGCACCCTAGGAGAAACCCACCCCCTCTCGCCCCTCGTCCACACAGCAGCAGCGAGATCCACACGAGGCGGAGATCCCCACTCCCTCGGCCACAACCACATTCCGCAATTCGCTCCCGAGCCCTCCAGCACTCCACCCAGCACATATCCTCCACCATGGCGTCGTTCCTCGCGGACCCGTTTTTCCCGTCGCCGTTCCAGCGCGCGCATGACTTCAGTCTTCCAGCGGCCCTCCCGCCCAAGCTCCCGTCGCTCGAGGGCCTGCTCAAGCGCCTCCACCAGCACGCGCCGGCCTGCGGCGACCTCAGCGACAGCGGCGCCTCGACCGACGACGAGTCGGTGGTTTCCTCGTCCTCGGCGGCGTCGTCGCCCTCGCGCATGCCGTCGCTGCGCTCGATCCTGAGCCCGGCACTGCTTGAGCCGCAGCACGCGGCCGCATGGGAGGAGTCCGCCTCAGACGCGTCCAGCGAGTACGACTACGCGATGCACGGCGAGGCAGCCGCGGCCGCGTCGTCCGCCAAGAAGAACGGCCCGCAGCGCAGCCGCGCGTCCAAGTACTGCAAGATCGAGGGCTGCGAGCGCGTCTCGCAGCGCAACAACCTCTGCCACAGCCACGGCGGCAAGCGCCTCTGCAAGGAGGACGGCTGCGTGTCCAAGGACCGCGGCAACGGCTTCTGCATCAAGCACGGCGGCGGCAAGATCTGCTCGATCGGCGGCTGCGACAAGAAGGCGCGCCGCAAGGGCCTGTGCACGCAGCACTTCCGCGTCTGCGACAGCCTCACGCTCGGCGCCGCGCCATACTGAGCTGCCCGCCCGCCTCGTTTCCCGTTTATTTATCGTACGAGCACGTTTGCGATTTGGACTA
>JAADWV010000805.1:0-13005 GCA_023336295.1 Pythium folliculosum
GCCGAGGTCACCGAACGTGCGCACCGACTTGGGGGCCTTGAGCATAACCTTGGAGCAGACCACAGACGCGTAGACGTTGGCGAACGCCATGAAGAGCAGCGCGACGACGGCGATGCCCGGGCCGGCGCGGGAGAAGTTGGCTGGCATGCCGAGCGTACCGATGCCGTACACGCAGCAGAAGAGGTTGAAGGACGCCTTGGCGTCCTCCATGGTGAACAGCTTGCCCATCTTGATTGTGGCCTGGAGGCGGAGACGACTTGCGGGGACTTGGCGGCGGATTCGAAAGTGAGGACAGCCTGTGTAGGGGAACACGGCAGCTTTTGTCAGGCGCGAGGGATCCGTGCTCTCGTGTGACGAAGGGCGCGGGCCCGTGGGCATGTTGGATCGGCGGCAGGCGGCGCGTTCCATTCCGCGAGAGAGAGCACGCCCCAGAGAGACGGATCGCGCGTTCTGGGTGAGATGAAGGCAAGGATACGCAAGCATATGAGCCGGAGGGGATGGGACTCGTCGCAATTGTTCCAGGATCCAGCTTGTTATATGAGTACCCTTGACCTCGAGGACGTTCAATATTATCCATCATGTACCTTTCCTGTATTGATACAAGGCATTTCAATGAGAGGGGTATCCATTGCGGCTGTTCTTGTCCAATGTGTGAGGATGTTGAACAAGCGAAGGTGTGATGGGGATGGGCGCCTTTCGTTCCTTTCTGAGACCAAAGTGTACATACTGGCCGGGCATACAACACGCGACTCTAATCGATGCGCCGCGGCGGCGTGTTGTGGCCGCAGAGAGCCGGACGAAGTCAGCCGTGCGGGTCGCGCCAAATGACGCGATTGGCCAGCGTGGCCGGCGTGTCGGTAAGCGGGCGGCTTCCCCGTTCTCAGTGCGCGCAGCTGCGGGATGGCTCCTCCCGTCCTCCTGGGCCCTAGCGCAAGCTCCGGTGGCCGACTGGAGTCCGTGACTGGCAACGGTCAAGAACCGAGAATATTGGGCTGGGCCACTCCAGTTTCGTACATGGAGCAGTCTCCAGCGCGTGTGGACTGCGTGGGTGCGAGGGGTTAGCAATCGCTCGTCGGGTCCCCAACCTGGGAGAACGCTGCACATTCGACTGGGGAGGACACTGTTCCTGGCAGTCCATATCACGGCCCGTGGCTTCATGCCCGGCCCGGAACAAACAAACCAAACTGCAGGAAGAGCTCCACTGTACCGTACTGACCTTCATCCCACGATCTGGGAAGATCTCGAAAGAATCGAACAAGCGTGGCCACTGACACGCCCATTTCTGGGGGCTTGGCTTTCTCAGCGTTCTCTTGGGGCGGGCTCCCACTCATTCCTCCCGTCTATCGGTGGGCTCCTTTTTCCCGATATATCGCTTGTGGTCGGATGCTGTAAAATGCGGCACTACGGTACGTAGTGTGCTGTACGACGTGGACGCCTCGAGCCTTGACACTCGCTTGGATTGTCGCCGATGTGGTTCCCAGCGACGCTTCACACGTCGTTACTAAAATCGCGCGTAAAGGGCCAGCGTGGCTTGGGTGGGTGGGCGAAGAAGAAACTCTTCAGCGATTTTGGAAGGGCAGTGTCGTGGGGCCCCCACGGTGGGGGATGATTGTGGAGGTTCAAGGGGGGATGCGTCCCGAAGAGGCGTGGAGGATGCGCTGGTGTGGTGGTCCCCACAACAAAAAGAAGCGTTGGGCAAGCGAGGGCTTCGTGTACAAACCGTGAGGTGGATGCCGTAGACGTGACGGCGGCAACGCACGGCGGCAACACATTCGGCGTCTACAGCGTCATCTATTAGAGGAAGGCTTTAACTGGCAAGCTCTTCGTACGCCTTAGTACGTCTACGTCTACGAGGTGAGTGGAGGCAGCCTCACTCCTGTCCCGGAGCTTTGACTCAAACTTTGAGGCTCAAAGTTTGAGAAGCCCGCTTCCAAGTTGGAAGCGGGTCAACTTGGAAGTTCGAAGCTCGTATACTGTGCTGCAGTCCGCAGCGCTCCGTGAGCACCGAGTGATCCGTTCCGCTCGGAGGAGTTGAAGTTGCACCTTGAAGCTGATAAAGAACCTGATTATTCTGCTTGTGTGGAAGAGAGACGACCCCATACCAACCACCAGCGGAACAACACGCATGAGAAGGAGAACGGCGCTTCACAGTCATTCCCAAAGACCAAACGTCCACGCAGCGAGCAACACGAAAGCACTGCTGTGTGCAGTGCGTTAATCGAGTCGGCGACCAGGCATCGGGACAGCGCGCATGACAAATTCCATCATCGCCATGAACTCGCTTCGATGGTCGGCGCGATCTTGCTGCATCAGCGCGATCATTGCGGTGGTCTCGCGATGGTGAGCCTCCCGCTCGGCCTTGATCGTCTCCATCATCAACCTGAAGTCAGCACGATGCCCCTCTCGTTCCTTCTCGGCGTTGCAAGAGAATCTAGCAGACGCAGCAGAGAGGTGAGTCCGCGCATTCTCAAGCGCCGACTCGTTCAGAGACGACCTCTCTCCTGCTTGTGCTGTGTGGGTCGGCTGTTGAGAAACAACGAGTGTGGCGTCTGAGTGCTGCGTGGGCATGACGTCGGGCTGCTCGTGATGTGTCGGATCTTCCAGGTGCTCGACACGACGCGCAGCTTCGAGATCACCGGCAACTTCGTTCGTGGGCACGTTCGGAACGATTTCCGTGTTGTCGACAGACATCACGGCCTCAGACACGACTGTGGAGATGCGGTCTTCTATCACGTTGTCGATTCTCGTCAGCAACGCGCGATACTCACGTCTCAAACGATCACTGCCGCTGGAATTCCACGATCGAGCAGCATTAATAATGCGCAGCCGGATCAATGCTTTGACCGTTAGACCAGGAGAGGCGTCTGCGTTGGTCGCAAGCTGCATCAAATTTTTGACCCGCTTTCTGCAGCGCGCTCCAGTTGAGAACGCCTTCGAGTTCGTGGTCGCTGCTACGTGTTCCCATGCCGCGTTCTGATCAGATACCGTCTTGCGATGGAGCGGCATCGCGCGCAGGACCTCTCGGAGCAGCCGGTCGTCAGCTGATGCTTTGCACGGAGTCACTGCACTCTTGGAGTGTTGGTGGACTATTCGCATGAGCAACTCAGCTTGGTCATCAATGCTTGTGCGGAGGAATTCTTCGATCATCGCTCGGACTGGCTCAGCGACACCAGCCCGCTCGGCCCCACCGACGTCTTCGTATGTCTTCACCAGCCACTCGAACCGTGCCTTCGCCGTGTGACCGCTTTTGAAGCTGGCAAACTTGGGTGCGATGGCATCGGCCACAACCTGCCATGTGTCCATCGCCGTCGCCTTGGCAGCAAGCCCGGCGCGGTGCTGCAGTACGACTTTGACGAGCAGTTCATCACTCGCGGCTTTGACGCTCGCCGCCCGCCCGCTACGACCACCAGGTGTGCTGTTCTTGGAGGTCTCGCGCTTGGAACTGGTCTCAACGCTCATCAACCCGCTCCCTGCGTCCGCGTTCGTCGTCTCGGCCAGAATCGAGCGCTTGCTAAGCTTCGCGTACTCGTGCACAAGTGTCGCAAGTGTCGCCGGGAAAACCTCGCGCTCGCTTTGTGCTCGAGCTCGCCACGCGTCGAGTAGTTCCCTCACGCGGTGTTTCACGTGGCTGCCTTTTGGTAGCCGGTCGTGCTGGAGCTCGTTTGCGACGCCGTTCCAGATCGCCATCGTCATGCCTTGTCGACGCTTGCAGCTGGACAGCACCCGCTTCTTCTTCTCGATCACCAACGTCATCAGCCGCTCGTCCAGGGCCAACTCCGCGTCCCTGCATTCGGTCACTCGCATGGAGGGCCCCGACTTGATCTGCTGCTTCTCGTTGTCGTCCTCCTTGTCTTGGCTCGGCACAAAGTCTTCATCACTGCTGTCCCTGGTCTCATCGATCTCATCCTCCGTCTCCTCGTCACTGAACTGCGCGCGACGGAGGAACTGTTCGCGCTCCGCCGCGGCGCGTGCGTACAGACCACTTTCTCCGTCCCGGACACCGCCACCTCCTTTTTCGTCCACTGCATGATCGTCGCCGTCATTGCCTTTGGCGTCCATAAGAACAGCAGCCAGCTCGCCGCCCTCGGGTGCGGTAGCTTCCTCGTCATCTTCCTCGACGTCGTCGTCGTAGATCACCAGTCGCGCGCGCTTCGCCATACGCGGTCGCGCGGGCTCCTCGCTCGCCACGAGCATCTCCTCCAACTCGTTCTCATCGACCTCGCCTTCCTCTTTCTCTCCACGCGCCACGCGCTTGTTCGCCCTGCACGACATGCGGTTGCCGTTGCCTTTTCCGCTCTCCTGACGCCCGCGCGCGGCCTCCGACAGCGCGAAAAGCGCGGACAGCGGCGCCGAGGACGTCAACAGCCCAGACGACGGCCTCGTGCTCGCCCAGGGGTCTGTATCGCGCGAAATCGTGCGCGCGTCCGCGGTCGCGTCATCCATGTTTCCCTTTTGGTTGCCGGTGTGGTTTTCCCCCGCGTGGAGAAAGTGAGGAAGCTGGCAACTTCAATTAGGTTTGTATCCGTTGAAACGATAAGAACCTAATCCATTTCAAACGAACTTATCACGAACCTCTCACAGAGTGGTGGTCAACAAATGAATGAACGTCATCCGAAAGTCTCAGCAGCTCACTCGCCCATCTGGTCAGGCCAGCGCCAGTTGCGCGCAGAGCGGCACGCCGCACGCGCTGCGGTCGTCCGTGGCGTCGCAGTGGAGCGAGTGGTACCCGAGCAGCTTGGCGACCTGCGCGGCGGCGCCGCCGGCGACCCATGCGCGGTTGTGCGACGCCCAGCACGCGCTGCCCAGGAGCCGCTTCATGGGCACGCACAGCGCGCCAAAGCGCGGGTCGCGGCAGCGGCGCGGTGCCTCGCAGCCGCACGCGTGGACCAGCAGCGCGTTGGCCTCGTCAGCGTCCGCGTCGCGCGCCCACCGCTCCGGCGCGTGGCCCGACCACAGCAGCTCAAAGCCTTCGTCGCCGTCGCTGTCGGTATCGTCGTCACGAGTGCCGTCGCCTCCCTCCGCCTCGGTCTCGCCGGCGTCCGTGTCGTCCGGAGAGATGTTGGGGGAAAGCGTTGCTCTGTCGGACACTATCTCGCTATCTGTGATGCTCGGGAGCTCGTCGGCGGCGTCCATCTCCATGGGGGTACCTCCTTCTGAGATCTCTCCATACGCCTCGGCATGGCCTTCGCAGTCTTCCTCCACGTCCATCTCCTCTGCCTCTTCAGACTGAAGTTCAGTGATAGGAACGGCTTGCTCAACGGGCAGCGGCGCGGGCAGCTGGCGATCAGCCTCCTCCGCTGCGAGCCGCGCGGCCTCCTCGCGATCTATGGCCTCCAGATAGGCCTTTGGATCCACCTCCTCGTCGTCCGACGACGCCGGCGGCGTGAGGTAGAGCGCCAACGGGATCTCGTCGTAGTCTTGGTCTCCACCCTCCATGCCTTCTTGGTTTTGGGGTGCGAAAAGGCAAAGTGAGGCCGCAGTGATTCCGCACAAGAAGGCACATCAACCGTCGGAACCATCAGTTCCTGTCAACCGTCACATCACACGCTCACTTTCGTAATCCATCCACCAAACAAAGACAAAATCGTGTTTCGGAGGCGTTTTTATCTGTCTACACGAACGTGGCGTTGGGCGCGAGCGAGAGGATCCACTTCTTCTCGTGCGAGACCTTGGAGTAGACGCCCGGCTTGTTCTTGACGCCGCAGCCGTCGCCCCAGCTGACCACGCCGATGAGAACGTCCTCCGAGGCCTGCTCGAGGATGAGCGGGCCGCCCGAGTCGCCCTGGCACGAGTCCTTGTTCTTCTTGCCGCCGGCGCAGAACATGGTCTCGGTGATCGCAGCGCCCGTGAGGCCCGCGGCCTTGCAGGCCGAGTCGGCGAGCACCGGGACGTCCACGCGGAGCAGCTCGCGCGAGGCCGCACCGTCCTGGGTGGTCGTGCCCCAGCCCATGACGGTCGCAGTCGCGCCCACGAACGTCTCCGAGTCGGCGCCGTAGAGCTTGATCGGCGCGAACTTGGAGGGCGTCGCGAGCTCGATGATGTTGTAGTCGTACGTGATCACCTGGTCGTCGATGTACTTGGGGTGCACGGTCTCGCTCTTGACGGCGATGCGCTCGCCGTCGTTGGCGCCGCTGAGGAAGTGCGAGCCGATCGAGATGTACTTGGCGTCGCCGGCGCAGTGCGCGGCCGTGAGCACGTGCGTGGGCGTGATGAGCGAGCCGCCGCAGAAGTTCTCGCCGGTCTTGGACGAGCGGAGGCCGACCTGGTAGGTCTTGGTGCCCTTGGGCACCACGGTGCCGCCGAGGATGAGCGGCTGGATGTCGGCGGCCGAGGCAACGGCGGCGGTGGCGGCGAGGAGGGCGGCGGCGACCTTCATGGCTGGTGGGGGAGGAGGAGGCTTGGTGGCTTGCGGGGAAATTGCAAAGTGAGAAGAGGGAGAGCTTGTGCGATGGCGCGCGTGTGGCCCGCGCCGGAAGCTGGAGGCGCTGGAGGGCGCTAGGAGCCTCCCAGCAGGAGGCACTGGGGGGCCCCACGGGGGGCACCCTGCTCTCTCTCTTGCGGTTGTGGTCATTCAAGCCAGCTGGAGTGGATCGGTCATTGGCATCGGTGTCAGCAACGGGCCACACGTCGACGTCCGTCCAGCAACAGCCACTACCGCCGGCAATGGGATCAGATTCGCTCTTGGAGGTTGGTTCGTTGGACGGGCGCGGCGCTGAATGCGTGGAGGGCGGTCAGCACTCCGCGGAGCGCGAGGCGCCACACGCGCCGGTGGTGCAGTCACACTCGTAGGCCGGAGATTCGCCGCCGACGACGAACGCGGGACCGCCCCACCGGCGCTTGTTGAGCTCTCAAGAGCCGAGATTCGATCCGAGAGAGTTGCGAGTAAAAGATTCGTCGGCAGTGCCTGTGGGCAGTTTGGGTTGACAGCCCATGTCACAAGTTCAAGATCTTTTGCCGTGCCGGCTGACTCTCGAACGCGCATCGACTGCCAGTTGGAACCAGATCCGAGCAGGATACGCGGTTGTCGACGGTGTTCCGATTCCCATGCGTGCCAGCAGCCTCCACGTCCACCTCCAGGACATGTATGAGGTTGTTTCTCCACCATCAGCATCCTGGAGTGACCCTGCGTTTGCACCGATACGTACCAAGATGTGGGCTCGACCGCTATGCCACCCAGTGAGGCAGAGGTCGAGTGGATGCTTGCGGGCGAATCTGGCGGTCTCGACCCCACGACCCGCGCGTGCTGGTCGGATGAAGGGACCTGTTTCGCATTCAGCACCCGAGTGGCTCCACTTCAATCGGCGGTGAACGCACTGGACACGGCCGTCTCAAGTCAATGTTACAGTGTACGCGTCGCCTCGCATAGAGATTCTGCCATCCAGCGGAGAACTTTTCCTCGCGCGCCTACGCGGGCGGGAACTGATCCGGCGAGATTCAGGCACCGCACATGGCCGGCTTCTGTCCACCTGTAATCAGACGCGAGGGCTCGTCGCTGCACAGGTGAGCCGCTCGTGTGTGCAGCGACGAGCCTGTACTGTACTACTAGTACTACCTCAGGTACACTACCTCAGGTAGTCTACCTGGGCCGAGCACGTGCCATCCACTCACCAGCATGCTCGGGGGGAGATTCCGCCTCCGGCGTCCCCAGCCAGGGACGAAAACGACCAATGTTGGCGAGTGGCGGGTGGTTCAAAAGTAGTCACATCGAATTTCGTTTTACACGGCACTGCAGCATAGTACGTCTGTGGGCGGGAGCGGGCATAGGCGTCCGTCCACGCGCACAGTTCAAAAAGCGTCCCCTCCGCTGTGCCGAGACACGCGAGGTGGGCGGTCCTCGGGCAGGCTTAGACCCAGGTGGCGTTGGGCGCGAGGCCCTGGATCCAGCTCTTGACGTACGAGACCTTGGAGTACACGCCCGGCTTGCCCGAGCGGCCGCAGCCGTCGCCCCAGCTGACCACGCCGATGAGCACGTCCTGCGCGGTCTGCTCGAGGATGAGCGGACCGCCCGAGTCGCCCTGGCACGAGTCCTTGTTCGTGGCGCCGCCGGCGCAGAACATGGTGGCCGAGATCGCGGCGCCCGTGAGGCCAGCGGCCTTGCACTTGGCGTTCGTGAGCACGGGGACGTTGACGCGGAGCAGCTGGCTCGACTGCGAGCCGCTCTCGCTCGTGGTGCCCCAGCCCATGACGGTCGCCGTCTGGCCGGCGAAGGTCTCCGAGTCGGCCGAGTAGAGCTTGACCGGCGCGTACGCCGTCACGGGCGACGCGAGCTCAATCACGTTGTAGTCGTACGTGATGGTGTTGGCGTTGTAGTTGGGGTGGCGCGTCTCCTTCTTCACCGCGATGCGCACGCCGTCGGTCGAGCCGCTCAGGTAGTGCGAGCCGACCGAGATGTACTTGGCGTAACCAGCGCAGTGGCCGGCCGTGAGCACGTGCGTGGGCGAGATGAGCGAGCCGCCGCAGACGGCCGAGCCGGTCTGGGTCTGGCGCAGGCCGACCGTGTAGGTCTTCTGGCCCACGGGCACGACGGTGCCGCCCAGGATGAGCGGGTTGACGTCCTCGGCGTGCGCGACGGCGGCGGTGGCGGCGAGGAGAGCAGCGGCGACCTTCATGGCTGGATGGAGAGGGGAGGCTTGGTGGTTTGCTGGAAGATTGCAAAGTGAGCGTCTCGGAGGAAGACCCACCCGGGGCGTTCACGCGCCCCATGGGGGGCCTTCATGGGTGTCTGGTGATAGAACCAGAGGGGGTTCCCTCTTGTGACAGCGTGGCTCCAGGCGTCGCTCGCTCTCAGTGAGTGCAAGCCCCCATGCGCCGACGCCAGAGCGGCTTCTCTGTTCTACACAGAAGCAGCGGGCAGTGAGGTAAACACCCATCCACGCGGATCTGAGAACCGAAAGTCAAAGATCTCGAACCGAGATCCTGGATTTCCCGAGGCGTGCTGCAATGATTTCCGGATACTGTGGGCTTTTACACGGCCTCCACGACCCGGAAACAGGCCCCACCTTCAGATGATCGGCGCGCCGGAGACAATTGTTGCCGGGTCTGGAGAGAAAGCTGTCTCCAATGATTGAGCGCGTCCCGTTTGAAACGGTGCGGCTCATCTTGCCCTGCATCGTGGGGGCTGACCGCGGAAGGATGTCTGTCGAAGAACTCACTGTATAGATGTAGAGAACCCAGTCGCATGCCAGGCGCGTGGCTGTGTTATCAGACAGAGGGAAGCCGGCGGTTCTCAGAATGCTGTGTGAAAGGGTGCGATCTTGCCCCGGCGCTGTCACACATCGAAGTTGCGAATTCGGAAGCGCCCGTTCTGGGCTGCTGTGCCAGAACAGTACTGTACACATTCTGACCGGCGCTATCACAGGAGTGACTGGAGGGTTTCTCTTCCACGTGGAAAGGTGAAAACTATACACATTTTCAGGCAAAACATACAAATCTAATTCAGTACATTGCATCGAATGAAAGAGGTTCCCGCTTGGCTCTAGGGTGAATAAAGCTCCCTCGGTTTTAGGGTTCACCCAGCTCGCTTGGCTCTAGGGTGAATACAGCTGCTTGGCTCTAGGGTGAACAGAGCTCGCTTGGCTGTAGGGTTTGTGTCACTAGGGTCAGGATGTAGGGGGTTTTGGGGACAAAACATACAAATGTATACTGAATTACGCTAACTTTGCATCAATTGATAGAGATCAACAACATAAAAGGGGCAACTTGTATTGTGAATTTCGTCCAAGCTCTCCAAATCCCGGTCATTTGCCTCTTCATGCGGAAATGTCCACCACACTTTCCATTGGTTGAAAATAGGACACTACCCTTGCCCTACTCGATTTTAACCCTAACGCGATAACCCATTTTTGTATCGGATTTACAACAGGCGGACATTTGCCGGCGATTTGATCCCGGCGATTGAAAAATCGCCGATGGAAATCTCAAGCAAAAGTCACAATATGGTCTGGATGACGATTTGTATGGTTTTCCCCAAACATTTGTATGTTTTGATACCGCTCTCCTCTTCCACGTCGCCGAAGTTCTAGATTTTTTGTTTTGCTCTTGATTTCCACGACTGGATTTCTCCCCTCACCGACAAAGCACTGTGCGGTATTGTACAGAATGTGGATCTGAGACTGTTCCTTCTCCCGAATTTGAGGTCGCCTCAAGGAGAAGGCCGCGTTGAGAAGTTCTCAACGCGAACGAAGACCCGACAGCCGAATCCGCAGGGTGTGGCACGGTGCGCTGGGTCGAGGGCCGATCTAATCGGACGAAGGCGCCGGATGAGTCGAGACGACGCCGACGCAGCGTGTAGAAGCGGTCTTGGCGTGCGGACCAACTGGTCGGAACAGTGCGTAAGCTGCGGCGTACACTACCGTACAGTAACGATACTGTACGCTCTCACGCTGGCGGAGACGGGCTCGTCCGCGTGAGACTGAACAATGCCTTCCGTACTGTAGGGCGGAAAGAGACTGTTTGGATCTCCTCGTCCACGGAGTCTCCTCTGGTGTACTGCATACAGTACGTGCATTCGAATGAGTGGCGCTGTGGACGACTGGAAGGTCAGCGTGCGGCGAGTCATCTTTCTCCAACGGACTCCCCAATGCCTTTTAAACAAGGGAACTAAGGAGCACACAAGGCCTCTCGGTTGAAACGATTGTACAGCTGTAGTTCGACAGTCCAGCCACCGCCCTAGAGTGCGCAGAGTCGATCGTTCTGCAGTATGCAGCGACTGCGTTATTCCGCCCACGGTGAACCGGTACAGGGACAGCGTTTCCTCCCGGGAAACGTGGAAAAGCGCGCATTCCGGCAAATCTGATCGCACGCTCACACCACAACGCGGAGTCGCAACTGCTCTCGCCTCGACGCCGCATCTGAGAACGAGCGACGCGCACCGCATCTTCGCGCGCTTCAGAAATTCGAAGGCCGCGGCCCTGGCTTTGCAGTCGGGGCGCGGCTCCTTCTCCCTCGCGTCATTAGTCAAGCGCCGGAGGGCGATCCGTGGAGGCACCGCAGCTCGCCCATGGAGGTCCTGCTCTCGTTCTTGATTACCTGGGTGGCAGAATCCTTGAACATCGCGCCTCCGGGCCTGCCAGTCGACCGCCATCTCAACGCTCACTTTGCAATCTTCCAGCAAACCACCAAGCCTCCTCCCCTCCCAAGTCCAGCCATGAAGGTCGCCGCCGCTCTCCTCGCCGCCACCGCCGCCGTCGCCTCGGCCGCCGACATCCAGCCGCTCATCTTGGGCGGCACCGTCGTGCCCTCGGGCCAGAAGACCTACACGGTCGGCCTGCGCCAGACCCAGACCGGCTCGGCCGTCTGCGGCGGCTCGCTCATCACGCCCACGCACGTGCTCACGGCCGCGCACTGCGCCGGCTACGCCAAGTACATCTCGATCGGCTCGCACTACCTGAGCGGCTCGACCGACGGCGAGCGCATCGCGGTCAAGAAGGAGACCCGCCACCCCAAGTACAACGCCAACACGATCACGTACGACTACAACGTCATCGAGCTCGCGTCGCCGTCGTCGTTCACGCCGGTGAAGCTGTACGCCGCCGACTCGGAGACGTTCGTGGGCACGAACGCCACGGTCGTGGGCTGGGGCACGACCTCGTCGGGCGGCTCGCAGTCCAAGGAGCTGCTCGGCGTCAAGGTGCCTGTGGTCTCGGACAAGGACTGCAAGGCCGCCAAGATCCAGGGCGCCGCGATCTCCGAGACCATGTTCTGCGCCGGCGGCGAGAAGAACAAGGACTCGTGCCAGGGCGACTCGGGCGGCCCGATCGTGCTCGAGCAGGCCGAGGACGTGCTTATCGGCATCGTCAGCTGGGGTGAGGGCTGCGGCAAGCTCGGCAAGCCGGGCGTCTACTCCAAGGTCTCGTTCGCCAAGGACTGGATCCTCTCGCTCGCGCCCAACGCCACCTTTGTGTAAGGAGGGGCGTACAGAACGTAGTAAGCTGTCGAGAGATGATCGCGTATCGCTCACTCCCAGCTTTTAATCCCCCCCGCGCCGCATTGCAACTAGCAGCGCCGCGCGGCTCGTAGTGTTTGCAAAATACTTTTTGGTCTCTTCATCGCGGTTTCATGGTTCTTTTTTATCCCCTGGGATCCCAGGAGCTTCAGGTTTTGTAGCCATATCGGACACGGCTGTTGAGTTAATTTGGCGTACGTGGCCTACTTCGGCGATCTGGTGGCTCGGCAGACCATTGGTATTGTTGCCGAACGTGCAAGTCTTGCGAAGAGAGTGGCGTGGCGTGCACTGCTTAGCGCTGCGGCGTGGACAAAGATCCCAACGCCGTGATCAACGGGCAACAGTTAAAGTAGCTGTGAACGAGCGGACACACAACGAGACACAACGAGCAAGCACAGCAACATCGAGTTGAATTTCAAACGCCACGGTAATACGATCGAGCGACAGAACTGAGCGTGTCGCTCTAGTAGACTTGATTTCCAAAATCGGAGAGACCCCTCAACCAAATGGTCGGGAGCTTACGCCGACACCCAGGTGGCGTTGGTCGCGATGCCCTGGATCCAGCTCTTGACGTACGAGACCTTGGAGTACACGCCCGGCTTGCCGGCCACACCGCAGCCATCGCCCCAGCTCACGACACCGACAAGCACGTCGCCCGAGGTCTTCTCGAGGATGAGCGGACCGCCCGAGTCGCCCTGGCACGAGTCCTTGTTGGTGGCACCGCCGGCGCAGAACATGGTGGCCGAGATGGTGCCCGAGAGACCCGCGGCCTTGCACTTGGCGTTCGTGAGCACGGGAACGTCCACGCGAAGCAACACGTTCGACTGCGAGCCGCCCGAGGACGTGGTGCCCCAGCCCATGACCGTAGCCGTCTGGCCGGCGAAGGTCTCCGAGTCGACCGAGTAGAGCGAGACCGGCTTGTACGCCGTCACCGGCGTCGCCAGCTCGATGATGTTGTAGTCGTACGTGAGCGTGTTGGCGTTGAAGCTCGGGTGGCGGGTCTCCTTCTTGATGGCGACGCGGACACCGTCCGAGGAGCCGCTCAGGTAGTGGGTACCGAC
>JAADWV010000806.1:0-12875 GCA_023336295.1 Pythium folliculosum
CGAGTAACCCAGGGGTAGGGTGGGTTTTACGAAGGTTACGTTATAATTTGAAATTTCACCTCCGGAGGTGAAAGTCGGGCTATGTTATCGCGGTTAGGGGAAATTCCCCGAGTTGACCCCTTCTGGACTCGGAATTAGACGTGAATATCACCCATAACAGTGATTTTGGCCATCACCGCACCTAACGAGCCCTTAGTCTTCTGATAGTAGAATAGAGGTATTACTGTTTGTTTGAAATACCGATATATATGAAAAACGGAGGACACTTGGCAGGTCGTTACAGACAGGCCACTTGTGGATAGAACATGACTGCACTCACCAAATCAGGGATTTGGTCCCGAAAATAGGGAATGACGATGTCCCGAACCATCCCGAATTTGGAGGTACCTACCAGCCCGACACGTTGCAGAGATTGAACATGGGCGTGATCATGGCATCGGCGGCGTCGTCCGCGTCGGCGTTCGCGCTCGCGCTCGCCGTCGCAGCGATCTACGCGCTCGTACTGCTACGTGTAAACAATGTTGTGGATATCCCCTACATGGTGCGCCGCTTTTTGTCTTCAGATCCTTACTGGAAGCCGAGATATCGGTGGCAATCGGCGCCGCCGCCGTTCTTCGAACAGCTACTAACTTGCCGTCTCACTTAGGATGAGATCTTCCACGTGCCACAAGCGCAAAAGTACTGTGCTGGACGCTACGGTACGTTTCCTGTGGCTCTGTCGGGTTCTTCCAGTGGCTGACGATGCCGTGCTCCAGCCGACTGGGACCCGAAGATCACAACGTTTCCCGGCGTGTACGTCGCGGGCGTCGCGCTCGCGCACGTCGCCAATGCCGTGGGTTTAGCCGACGGCGACGCGTTCTGCTCGATGGAGGTGCTGCGCTTCGTGAACGTGCTGTTTGCCGCGGGCAACGCCTGGCTCATCGTTCGGCTGCGCTCCGTGCTTGTGGTGCGTGGGGACTGGAAAGCGCGCAATTGAGCATGACTAATGTGTTTGACTGTGTTTGGAGATGATAGCCCACGGACAAGAACGCTTTGCTGCATGCCACGATGGTCACTTCCTTCCCCGTGCTCTGCTTCTTCTCCTTCCTCTTCTACACGGACGCTGGCGCGACGTTCTTCGTGCTGCTCATGTACTGGCTCGCGGTGAGCGTTGATCTGCGCGTGCGGCCCGTCGCGTCGACGAGTTTCCTGCCGAGCGCTCTGGTGCGTGTGTTTGAGCTGGTACTCTTGCTTTGCCAGGTCGTTTACGTATCGTCGGATCGTTTGTGTGACTTGCGCGCAGGCTGGCGCCGTCGCCGTGCTCTTCCGCCAGACAAACATCGTATGGGTCGTGTTTGTCGCCGGATCAGTTGTTGTGCGTTTCGTCGAAATCTCGCAGGGGCAGTGGATTTATGGGTATGTTAACCATGGTTAGCTCGTCTAGTGCTCTTCCCTTCAGCTGATGCCGAATGCTCGTAATGTAGATCCTCCAAGCAAGATGCAAGGCTCCATCCGTCAACGCTTGTCGTAAGGAACTCGTATGTAGTGAGCCTATCCGTCTGTTGGTCACTGAGCTGCATCTAACAGCGGTGATGGGTGGGTGATACAGAGTGGCTCGCGTGCTCATGAACTTCGTGGTGGCTGTGGCGTCGGAATTGGCGGGGCTGCTGCGAATTGTCTGGCCGTTTGTTGCCGTTGTGGGCGCATTCGTGGTGTTCCTTGTCAACAACGGGGGCATCGTCGTCGGTGAGTTTGGCACATGTCTTCAGCACGATATAGAGTCTCACCGAGGATGCAATATGTCTCCAGGAGACAAATCCAACCACGAGGCGGGCTTCCACGGCGCACAGGTGCTCTACTTTATCTTCGTCGCGTCCATAGGCTTCGGCACCAGTCTCATTGCGCCTTCACAAATCCAGCGCTTTGCAGACTCTGTGCGTCGTAACGCCAAGTCACTGTCTGGCCTCGTGTTTATCCTCGTTGCACTTGCAAGCCTGGTGTTGGTGATCCACTTCTTCAGTCCGGTGCACAAGTTCATGCTCGCCGACAACCGCCACTACACCTTCTACGTGTGGCGCAAGTTCTTCTTGAAGCATCGCCACGCCAAGTTTATTCCAGCGCTGCTCTATGTGTTTCAAGCGTGGCGAGGCTGGATTGAACTCCGTACGTGCCCTCTTGTGGCTGCATAACAATACCTACGACTAACTCGAAGTGTGCATGCAACCTCAAAAACCACAAAGGCCGAACGCGCACGCCGCTGTGGTTACTCGTCTTTAGCATCGCGACGATTCTCGTACTTGTCCCGTCGCCGTTGGTCGAGTGAGTCCCTGCATCTCAATCGACGGTACTCAACCATGCTGATCTGACACATTTGGATCTGTAGACCGCGCTATTACCTCATTCCGTTTGTGTTGCTTCACCTTCACACGCCTCCTGTAAGTGTTTCCTATCTGTTCATGGACTCGCCGGCTCTGATCGAAGCATTCTCTGGCCCAACAGCAACCGGCGTGGCAACTTGCAACCACAGTCATTGGCTTCACAGTCGTCAACATCGCGACGGTGTACGTGTTCCTGTACCGTCCATACCAGTGGGTGGACGGCACGACCGCGCGATTCATGTGGTAAGCCAAAGCTGCTCCGTCCAACTCGTCCGAATACAAAACAACAACTTTCTGTTAGAGCACTTATCGGCCGCATGAAACACACCCGACGGACCCACTGAACGCCTCCCCTCAGGCAACGGGAGCAATACTAACGGGCGGTTCCGGCGCCGCCACACTGATCTTGCTTATCGCAACAGGTTGTACGCGTGCAAACAGCTCCCCCTTGATGGGCAGCGAGAGCGACGTGTCGTACGTGATCTCCGATGGCTCACGTTCCAGGGCAAACTCAAACTTGCTCAGCATCGCCGCGAGCGCAATCTTCATCTCGAGCATCGCGAGCTTCACGCCCAGGCAAATCCGCGGGCCGCCGTGGAATACCAGGAACTTGCAGGATGAGATCTGCTTGAGCTTTCCGGTGGCCTCGTCGATCCATCGCTCCGGCTTGAAATCGGCAGCGTCATCGCCCCACATCCAGGGCAGCCGCGCAGTCGCGTACGTCGGGATGACCACGCGCACGCCCTTGGGGATGAACGTGCCGTCGCTGAGCACGACGTCTTCCTTCGCGAGCCGGTTGTTGAGCGGTGCCGCCGGGTTCAGCCGCAGGCTCTCTTTGATCGCGGCCTCCAAGTACGTCAGCGACGCGACGTCTTCCATCGTGGGTACGTACCCATCATCGCTGGCGTCAAAGCACCGCGGCAGCTCCGCCTTCAGCTCGCGCAGCACGTTCTCGTACACGTGTGGGTACTGGCTCATCATGATCAGGAACCACGCGAGACTCTGGCCGGTCGTGCCGCGCCCCGCAGCGATAAAGTTGAGCGCCATGTCGCGGATCAGCTCGGGCTTCACGGGCTCTCCGTTGCTGGCTTCCTTGGAGAGGAAGAGCGAGACGAGGTTCTTCTCCGTCGCGGTGCTGCTCGACTGGCTGCGCGCCATCGAGTCGTTGATGACGCGGAAGATCGCGTCGTTGATGCGTTTCATGTCAAGCGTGAACTGCTTCTCCTCGCCGATCTGCAACCAGCGCTTTAGCTTCCAGAGGAACATGGGCTGCTGCGAGCGCGAGTGGACCACCATGGGACATCGCGAGAACGCGCGGTGGAACTCGCCGTCAAACGCCGCGGACGACGTTGACGACGCGTCCGGTTCTTTTGCGCCATCTAGGCCATCCAGGCAGCCGAGGCTCACGCCAAAGCCGATTTTGGTGAACACGTCGGTCGTGAGCGCGTCCATGAGCAGCTTGATCTCGATGGGCGCGCCGCTCGCCTGCGCGGCCGTGAGCTTACGCAACATCGCGCGCGTATTCTCGGCGATCGCGGAGGCCATGCTCTCGCGCATCATCGCGTGCGAGAACAAATGGCTCGCGGTCTTCCGCTGGTGGCGCCACGCGTCGCCGTCCGCGACGAAGATGCCCTCGTACCCGAAGAACTCGGCGCCCAGCTCGCGCAGCTGCGGGCCCTTCTCGAACGCGTCAAAGCGGTTCTTGAGCACGTCCTCAAAGTGGCTCTCTTGGGTCAGCACAATGAACGGCTCGCGGCCGAGCGATTGCATCAGCCACGCGCGGCCGCCGTGCCGCATGCTCTCGTCCAGTAGCCAGTCGTGGATCCGCGCGCGGTGTGTGCGCACGAGATCCAGCGTGTTGCCCAGCAGCGGCAGCGTGGACTTGGGCCGCGGGAGATGACGTAGCTTGGCCTGGAGGCGCTGCTGCGAGAGCACCTTGTATCCGAGCCACATCGCGGCGAGCAGCGCGACGGCGACCAAGCCGTTGATGTTCGCGAGGAGCTCCGAGGGTGACCACATGCGTGATTAGAGTACGGGCGGCGGGCGAAGACTTGGGGGAAGGAGCTTGGTGCCGAGACCGACAGTTGAAGAATGGCATGACCCGACCGCGGTGGCGGCTAGCAGGCGCTACAGGGCGCCACAAGAAGACAAAGAGAGACGATGAGGAGGGATGAGCGAGAAAGTGAAGCCAGGCAACATGGCACGCGTGCTCGTAATCGCGGTGTGCGCCGCGCCGGAACCGTCGCGGTGCCTTCCGCGGACCCGGCTTTTTCAGCGTTAGCGGCCACTGAGGCGCAACGGTCGTCAACGAGACGACCTCGGTTCTCTTCCATGCGATCGTGCAGCGTTGGAACCCAACACGGACCCCGTGATAACATGTCCGGAGTGGGAGAGAGCGAGAATTGCACGTTGCCGCCGACACGAAGAGCCCTCTTTCCACCGATCGAGCCACTTGCACAAGGTTACTTACACGGCCAACGACGTTCATTTCTTTCCACGGTGCATCCAAAACAAAACAACAGCCAGGTCCGCTCGGCGCCACTAGGCGTCGAGGTCGCTCTTGGCGTGGATCACGGCATCACGCCAGTGATGCGGGTGTTCGCGCGCGCGCTCGGGCGGCGCGCGTGCAGTCGCCGGTGCCTGCCGCATTCGGTCGCTTTGGACAATCGGAGGAAGCAGATGCGGCTTCCAACGTGCGGACGCCGCCACCGCCCCCGGAGTGTCAAACTCGTCGAGCTTCAGCTGGTGGCGCGGCGTCGCTGGCGCGGCCTTGAGCGGCGTGTGCGAGATGGCAACCTTGTCGCAGTCGCGGAGCGGAGTGTCGTGCTCGAACAGGAAGTAGACCATGGGTGTCGAGAGCGAGGAGTAGCGGGCGAATCGTAGAATGGGCGAGGGGCTCCGTGGAAGGGAACCCCACGGGACAGAGTGTGTGTAGAGATGCGCTTGCGCCAGTGCTGCATGCGCCATCAGCTTCCCTCTCTGCGACGAGACCGTGATCTTTTTCGGAGCTCTTCCCCGAGAGACAGGACGGCAACACTCCCTAAGTTCGCATACTTAGTCATAGAAAAGCGCTTTTATGAACCACAACTGCCCCAGAGTTTCCGTCTCATTTCTTGGCACTCTCTGGTTGTCGACTTTAGCGCCGCGTCTCAGTTTGATGTGTCGGGATGGGATCTCCCTGATGAGGGACTCTGCCACTTCACCAAACGAAACACTATGGTGAGGCTGACTTGCGCGGTGGTTGGAGATGGGAGCGTGTTCTCGGTGGAGATGGAGCTCACCAACTTTGTCGATGAGCTGAAGTGGAAGATCAAAATGGAGAAGCCCGGTTTGGTCTACTTTGATTATGATCTGCTGGATCTGTACCTTGTGCGGGAGGGCGACAGGTGGCTGATCAAGGCGCTCAAGGCGAGAACAGTTCCTGATCGAATCAAAAACCTCATGCAAGACCACCTGCGACTTCAAGTGACCGCGACGCTCGACGACGACACGTACTTCGGCAAGGACTTCCAACCAGGTGATAACGAGATTCATGTGCTGGTGGAGTGGGAAGAGCCGGACGAGTTCTACCCGTACAGGCGTCCGTTCGGTATTCTGCCACACGAACGTAAGTGCGGTATGCTGCACCGCCAACTGTGGTTTCATCATTTTGATGCAGCTCTATTTGCTGTCAGGACGGGTCCCATCCGATGGCTCTTCGATGGAGGACGGGTTCTCCTGGCGCGCGGCGTGGTCTTTTTTGCGGCCGTTGTTTCCGGTGGAGAAGGAGAAACAGGACTAAACGCACTGCAGTCCATACACCTAGGGCGTTGCTTTGCATGGAGTTGTTGGGTTGGTTACGCAAATGTCATTGTCAGGGAATGGAGAATGGACATTCATAGTTGTTCTCCTTTGAGCAGTCATATTCAGTGGCCACGCTCCCGTCGCACCACGCAACAGAGGAGGCCTTGCACTGGGTGGCAGACCCACAAACTAAGGCGAACGGGTCACGTCTGGCAAGCGATCTACTCCCAGCGACGGATCCGTTGGTGTCCGTATGATCAGGCGTGGTGCGTAGCGCTCACGATTCCACAACAGCCCACTCTAGCGCGAACCGGCTGCCAGGATTGATGCCACTTGACCCGCTGTCCATGATGGAAGTGGACGAAGTCGGAGGAGAAGCCACCGTTAACTCTCCCTTGATATGATTTGCTCACCCGAATGTTTCCCAACGCTCACCATCTGAGCAGTGTGAGATCCACCAACGCACAGCGGCATGATGACAGCGGTGCTGGGCATCGATCTTGGCCGCGCGAGCTGCTCGGCGTTCGTGCAGCCCACGGGCGACGCTACGGGCGAGCCCTTCAGTCTCCACATCGAGCCGATCGTCGCGCTCTCGGCAAAGAACGAGTGGCTCGTGGGTGAGGACGCTCGCCGCGCGGCCGCGAGCGGGGGCGGCGAGGCCGTGTGGGATCTCCTGGCGCTCCAGGGCCGCAAGGTGAGCGACCTGACGACCGCGCAGCTCTCTTCCTGGCCGTTCAAGCTCGTGGCGGGCGTCGCCGGCAAGGCGCTCGTCGAGTTCCACGCGAGGGCGTCGCTGCCGCGGACGGTGTTTGCGCCGGAGGAGCTGCTCGCCGTGCTGTTTGCGCGTCTCCGGCAGCTCGCGGAGCAACGTGCCGGCTGTAACTTGGGCGGCGCCGTGCTGACCATTCCCGCCAGCTACAACTACACGTCGCGACAGGCGATCCGCGACGCCTGCGCGATGGCGGGACTGACCGCGCATCGGCTCGTCGTGAGCTCCACGGCGGCGGGGCTCGCGCACTTGCTGCCGCGCGGCGAAGAAGCCGTCGGGCAGCATGTGCTCGTCGTCGACTTTGGCGCCGGCTCGGTTGATGTGTCGCTGGTGTCGTTGTTGAGTGCCAGCAGCGTGGAAGTCAAAGCCACGGCGGGCGACGCGGCCGTCGGTGGCGTCGTGCTCACGGAGCGCGTGGTCGGCCACTTCCTGCGCGACTGCAGCGTCCAGGCGGCCGTCGCGAGCAGCAAGACGCTCAACCGGCTGCGGCGCGCGAGCCAACTCGCCAAGAAGATCCTCACGACGTCGGACGTCGCGTCCGTGCAGTTGCAAGTCGACTCAGGTCCGTTCGCCGGGACGATCACGCGCGCGCAGTTCGAAGCGGTGTGCTCGGACTGCTGGGACCACATCACCGAGCTCATCCAGCTCGTAATGGCGGAAGGCCACGCGACGATGGAACAAGTGACTACGATATTGCTGTGCGGCGGCTCGGCCATTGTGCCGGCAGTCTCATACTTGGTTCGACGGCTGTTCCCTACGACTCAAGTGGAGATGGACACCACGGGCGAGCTGCAGGCGCGAGGCGCTGCACTGCTCGCAGCCTCGCAGGTAGGCACGGCGCGCACGACGATGCTACTCGATGTGACGCCGCTTGCGTTTGGCGTGCAGCGCTACGGCTCGAAGGACGTGACAGTCCTCATCCCGGCGAACGTGCGCGTGCCGGCGAAGGGCGACAACGTGTTCTTTGTTGGTGGCCACGTCGCGGAGCTGGCTTATCACGTACTGGAGGGACGCCGTCTTCGTCAAGCGGCACTGACGAGCGGCACCACTACCCTTCTGTATGGACTGAGCGTGGCGGCGCCGCATTGTGTGGGCACGATCCGCGCGCTACGAGCACCGCTGACACTGACCGCCGCGCCGAAGCCCGTGGTCACCAAGCTCACGATCGCGTTCGACCTCACCGAGGAGCTCACGCTCACGGCGTCGATCGCGGACCTCGTGACCAAGCAGCCCACCACCACGACCTTCATCGGGGACGATACGGTGCTCCCGCGCGACGCGATCGCGCGTGCCAGGACCGAGCTTGACCGTCTTTTCGGCGGCCACCGCGCCCCAGTCACCCTGACGAGGTCTCCTGACTGCAACGGCTTTACGACGGCGCCATCCGTCAGCAGCGCCGAAGCGCTGCACGAATACGCGATGGCGCTTCGCGCTTCGCTCGTGACCAACACGCTCACGGTGCGCATCTCGGACGACGACGCGCGGCGCCTGTCGGCCACGCTCGACGAGCTCAAAACATGGCTACACTCTCCAACGGAGTTTTCTGCTGGTGCCCAGCCACGACCTAGCCCGGGCATGGCGGACGCGGCGCCTGGTGACCGAGACGAGGAGGTGCGTGCGCGGCTGCGGGCGCTGCGGCGTCTCCACTGGGGCGCCGCGGCCGCCGCGGCCATCGCGCAGCTCCGCAATGACGAAGGTGAGTGCTGAGATACTGTTTTAGGATGCGTTTGCAGAGGGCTCACTTTATACCAGTACATTTGAGTTGAGGTTTTATATTGGGTGTCCCCAACAGTGAGGTTTTGAACCTCCCACCCCACCGGCGCTTTCTCGCTTTCCTTTTCCCACAGAACCGCTCTTTGTGCCGTCAAAGCAAGTCGACGGGCAAGAAGCGCGGCGGGGTGGACGCTTGACACGCGCGTACACAGTATTGAGACACCGCGCGTCGTCTCCACCAAGAAAAGCGCTTTCCAACGAGCGTCTTCCCGTCCCGTACAACCTCGTACTCGCGTCGCTACACGCGCCAACGTTCGGGTCAGTAGTGGATGATGGGGTTAGTTGCCAATGGATGCCGTCTCTCTGACCGCTTTTGTGTGGCGTTTATAGCGGTATCAAGGGCAGTAACTAGCGCACGATGACGACCTCGGCGTCCCCGGCGTCCACGAGCGAGAGCGCGGCTGCTGCGGCATCTGCAGCGCCAGCAGCCGACTCGATCGCGCTCAAGATCCGCACGCTGGACCAGAAGACGTACCCGCTCGTGGTGCGCGCGGACGCGTCGGTGCCGCAGCTCAAAGAGGTGGTCGCGAGCGAGACGGGCGTCGTGCTGGCGCGCCAGCGGCTCATTTTCCGAGGCAAAGTGCTCAAGAACGACCAGAGCATCGCCGCGTACGCGCTCGAGGACGGCCACGTCGTGCACCTCGTCGTGCGCGCCGAGGAGGCCGTCGCGGCCGAGGCCGAGCAGCAGCAGCGCCAGCAGCAGCAACAGCAGCAGGCGGCCGCGCCGGCGGCAGGCGCGTCGCGCGGTGCCACTCGGAACCGCACGGCGCGGAACAACGACGAACCCGATCCGACCGTTGGGCTTTCCCCGCGCCCGCGCGTCGTGATGGGCGCGACCATCGCCGTCCCCGATGACATGCCGATGCCGTTCCTCAACTCGATGATCGCCAACTTTGTCAACTCGATGGGCTCGGCGGCAGCGGGCGCTGCCGGGGCCGGTGGTGGTGCCGGCGGCGGCGGGTTGCCGGGAGCAGGCGACGACGCCCAGCGCACCCAGCGGAATCGAGACTTGCTGCGCCGTTTGCGACGCGCGCGCAACAACGTGAGTAACGCGGTGAACGATGCAGGTGCAACTGCCACGGGGGGATCGCGTCGTCGTGCGCGCGACGGCAGCGAAGCGGGCGAGAGCATGTCGTTCGCGAACTCGCTGAGCGGCAGCATGCTGCGAGACGCGGCCGAGAGCCAGCTACGTCGCCTCGAGCAGTCACTGTCGAACCAATGTACGTTCAGACAATCTCGATCCGTCACGAGTGATTTACGTACTAATATTTTATTGCACGGGTAGCTTTCGATCTCCCAGAGCTGCAGCCTCGCGACGAAGCTGAGGGCACGGCTCCGGAAGTCGATCGGAATGATGAAGTCGTGCAGGCACAATTGGCGCAGCTGCGTGGCTACATCGAGCGGTTCGGACCCCGCATGGATCGACTACCAGCGGCGTTACGTGAGATCGGTTGGTACGCGCGTCAGAACCAAGAAGCACCTCACGACCTCGTCAGCTCTACGGTCCGCGCGATCGACACATTGCAGAGTGTGGGTGACTCGGCATCCACGATTGCACGGTTCGCACGTCATGTGTTCTTGGCCAACTCACCGGACATTCCAGCTCCGATGGTTCGAATCGACGACCGCGGCACATTGCGAGCTTCACTCTCGTTCCCAATCATGGGTGGTGGTGTCCTCCCACCGAACGCGCTTCCACGTACCCGCGCGGAGCGTCAGCAGACGCGCGGTTTGCAGCCGATACCCACAGCAAGTACCAGCAACGACAACGGTAGCCGCGGCAACAACGATGATGCGGTTGGTGCGGCTGGTTCGCGCGAGAGTCCAGGTGTGCTGCGATCACTGTACCAGCGGGTCACATCCGGTTTGCTTGGTACTGGTGGTAGTGATGCAAGATCTGAGTCAGAGACGGCTACATCGGCAGCGAACCCAGGATCACCGGCAGTTCTGCACCCGGATGACGACGGCGATGTTGGGATGAACCAGTTTACGATCTCGGCGCTCTCCCGTCCATACCGTCCGGTCTTCCCGATGTCGTTCTCAGGCGGCGGGCTGTTCCCGTCCCCGGAACCGACGAATCGTCCGGAATGGGACATAATCGGTCTGTGGCAGCGACTCGTGCGCGACCTTCGGGCGGGGACTGCCTTTGGCATCCTGCGAGGCGACCCTGTCGCGTTGTACGACCTCATGCGGTCGTTGGCAACGATCTTCGTCGCTGGCGTGTACACACCGTCGCTCACCTCGACCCCCGTCCGGGTTTGGGCGCGCAGATTCCTGATCGCCGTGCGCCGTGTGCTCAGTGAGCAGACCATCCCAGCGCAGATCCTGAACCTCACGCATGATGGAAGTTCATCGCGACTGGTGGAGGAGCTCACGCGGCCTCTGGACCCGTTCATGCCCGAACTTGTTGATCACATTCGCCGCTCGAACTCTGCGAGCCAGGGTGATGTATTTGGGCGAAGCTGCACAGACTTTCTTCGCAACATGGCGATCCAGTTCCTGGAGCGTGTCCGTGCGTACACCAATGGCGACGAAGCTCACGTGACGCGACTGCTCGAGGGAATCCTTGTCGCGCTTGACGTCGATCAGGGTCTGGCAACATACGTAGTCGCCAAACTGATCGAGTTTTCGTCGCCGGTGTCTCCTGCAAGTCGTGGTACCGACGGCGATGCCCCCGCCACCAAGCGCGCTCGTCGGGAATGATGCTGAGCAAGGTTTCGCCGAAGAATGATACGTTAGGGGAGCCGTACACAGCCAACGTTGAAGCATTTTGATCAGTTGGATCGTTGAATCAGTGAGCACCATGCAATGGAGAACGGAGGACGTGCCCGAATGGCACATTGAGATTGTTTTTTGTTAGAGCAAAAGGGACACGAGATGTGTTTGCGGTGGGCTTTGCCACCATGACGGAACGGAGGTGGGTGCGGTATTTATTGGAGAAATTTGGGGTACACGCTTATCCCACCGACATAATATGCGCTGTGATGGAGATGCGCTGAGGCCATGGCTGGATGCGCCTTCACCATTTCTCTGTGACGAGGCTCGTGTAGGATAGTGACCATTGTAGGAGCTTTTCGCCAGGAGACTTCCAGCTCACCTTCTTCACCTGAGAAAGGCGCTTTGGGGCGTACAGTATTGTCGCATTCTGACCCTCAACTTTGGCGCCGGGTCTCAGTTGTTGTGAAGGGATGACAGTCCGAGATCAACCATTGAATTGCAGAATGAATTGTGCGTAGATTGCGCTGCGAGTGCGTTTCGAGAAGGAAATTGCCACTTCACGGGAATAAGCAGGATGGTGAGGCTGCTCTGCGCGGTGGTTGGACTCGGGCGCGTCTTTTGTGTGCACGTGGAGCTCAGTGACTCGGTGTATGGTCTGAAGACGAAGATCAAGGGGAAGAAGCCCGGTTTGGTCGACTTCGATGCAGATCTGCTGAAGCTGTACCTCGCGCGGGAGGGCGATGCGTGGCTGAACGATATAGACCCAGCTATCAAGGCGCTCGACGCGGAAACAGTTCCGGACCGACTCAAAAACCTCATGCAAGAATATCTGCGACTTGAAGCGACCGCGAGGCTTGACGAAGACGTCTACTTCGGCAAAAACTTCCAACCAAGAGGGGAGATATTCATGTTCTGGTGGAAATGCCGGATGAGGCGGACCGACTGTACCCGTTCAAACGTAAGTGCTTTCTACACTCTGCCCCACAAGGACTGTATCATGATTCCGACGTAGCACTACTTGATGATCGCAGGGCAATCCAATCGCTCTTCGATGGAGAGCTGGTTCTCATGGGGCTTGCCGTGGTCGTCTCTGCGGGCGTTGTTTCCGGTGGAAAAGGAGAAACGTGAGTGAGTGGTGCCGGTCCACGAGGAGCCAAGCACAGTCGACGTGGAAGCGTTTGGATCAGTTGGCGATCGTCGCACCAGAGAGGGCCATGTGAGACAGAAAACAAAGAGGTGACTGAATGACACATTGAGAAGTTGTGATTGTTTAGTGCAAATGACACGAGAGGAGGCGATTGCGCTTTCCCGCGGCTCCCTACAACGTGGCGTCGGCGCGCGGGCGACGCCTTGTCATGGGGTGGGGTGGGGGTATCTATTCGACAAATTTGGGGTACACGCGCTTATATAATGGCAGGCAGACCGTGTCGTGCTGCTTGATGGGCTTGTTGAAGACGGCCTTGAAGTCGCCGTGC
>JAADWV010000807.1:0-12871 GCA_023336295.1 Pythium folliculosum
CGTCAAGGTCAAGGGCCCGATCCAGCTCATCGGTGTACGTACCGTTTCGTGGTACTGGCGAGGGAAATCGCGGTAGTGTGTGGGGTTTGTGTGTGTGTGTTAGTGTGCGACGATGAACTCCTTTTGATGGTCCAGACGGATCGCCCAACCGACTGGTGGGTCTCAGCAGCGCTGAGGAGCAATGGAGGTGTGGAGGAGGTTTGTTTGTCAGGCTACAGGCTACTGTAGCTACGATAGGAAACGAAGGTGATGGAATGTGGGTCCTCTGCGCGATGCAGCGGCGCGGCCTGGTCGCCTCCGCTGTGATTGAGTGTGGCTGCGGACGCATGGCGTTGGATAGCCTTGGCTCCTGCGGTCATGATACGAGCACGATTGCTGTAGTGGTGGTCGCCCCGAGACCAACGCTCTCGCGCAAGACTCGCGATCTGCCGTGCTGGATTCACAGCCAGGAACGACCATCACGGTGACGAGAACGGGTTGAAGCCATCAAGGTTCAACCTGTCGCAGTGTGAGCAACCCTTAAATTTAGAGTAGCGTGGTCCACACTATCTGAAGAATCCATTCGATGCCACTGGCAGTGGCCCACTGGCAGTGACCACGACCTTCCTTCTGCACTCACACCACATGGGCATGTCATTGATCGGCCTGTGATGCTGTAGCGGTCTCTGTTTGCGTAACGAGGCGCCCTGGTCATCCCAGCTGACGAGTGTGATTCCAGACGCTGGGGGGAACGAGGCAAGATGGTCCGCCGCTCTCTTTAGCACAAAACCGTGTCGTGGCTTGGTGTCATGGCAGTGCCATGCGGCGCGTCATCCGCGATCGGCGCCGATGAGTGACAGCTTTGCGCGGTCTCTCGCGCCGCCTGAACCCTTCCACCGCATCGACTTCAATGTATCAACTGAGACGCCCGCTGATTGGCGCCACCATCGCGGTTTTCAACCAGTCAGTCGTGGCACGATGGCGCCACGGGAGACGAGCCGGCGATGAGTATGGTTGCCGCCGGTGGGTGTGGCACATTCCACGAGATGGCAAAAATGAAGAATGCCAGCAGCAGTGCACATACAAACACCGAGTGAGACCAACTCCCTATCGCGAATTTGGCGATAGCGGTTGCTAGGAATACAGTGGCGAATGCTGGTGCACTGGGGTCCAGCCTTGGACTGTGCGTCGCTATGGCCCATACGATCGGCCTCCGCGCAGAGGAGACGTCTCGTTTCCCGAGCTCGTGGCTGCCGCGAACGCTCCCGCTCCTTGTTGCCCACACTTTCTTCTGCTCGGCCCCACAGGCATGGCTGTGTCGCGCAAACCCGAGTTCCTCCAGCCCCTCACAGTCTCGCCGACCAGGTCCCCGCTCGCCTCGCGTAAGCGCCCACGACAACCTGCTATGGAGGGTGAAGACGCGCCCAGCGGAGAGCGAGATGACGAGCCACGCGCGGGCCCCGGGCCGAAGCGCAGGCTGCCCAAGATGAACGCGAGCGAGCGCGCCAAGTACTACCGGCGCCGCGTCCACGAGTACATGGAGCGCCTCGAGGACGCCGACGCCGCGCTGGCGCGCGAGGTCGAGGGCCTCGAGCTGCTGCGCGTGGTCCAGCAGCAGCTCGTGGCGCTGCAACTGGGCGGCGACGCGCGCCGCCTCGCACTCGCGCACGTGTGGGCGTTCATGGACGCGCGGCAGTACCTGCGCCCGCACGTGCTGAGCGACGTGCAGTTTGAAATGCAGCGCGTCGAAGCCCGAGGCGACGCACAGGGCGCAGTGGTGCGACTGGACACACTCGCGCGCGGCGTGTTCGCGCCCGACACGGTCGAGAAGCAGCTCTACCCGTTCGTACCGGGCAACGCGCGGCTGCTGGACAAGCTGCTGCGCACGAGGATGACGTTCACGAGCTCGTTCCGGTTCTACTTTGACGGCGACGGCGGGCTCGCGGAGGAGACCGCCGAGACCGACTACGCCGCCGGGCTGCTCGACGCGCTGCAGTGCTCTGCGGCTGAAGCGCGGCAGCTGCTGCTCGCGCTCGGCGAAGCGGCCTCCAATGATCGGGATCCACACGCCAACACCGACGAGCCGCGGCCGCGGCCGACGCTCGACTTTTTACGGCTCGACAGGGAACATCCGTGAGTGAATCCGCCAATGCAAGAGAATAAATTGGTCTTTCCGCCGGGGAGGCAAGTGGCGTGAACCCACATCCAGAGAGAGAGAGCGGGAGAGAGTGACGGGCCTGAAGGATCGAAGGCCCAACACTCTGGTGATCTTGAGCGGCATGACCTGGCTTTTCTTTGTGCAGGCGCCACTCCTTCGGTAGGACTCAGACTCAGCCATGTCCATCTGAGTCGCTGAGTCCATTGCCGGACGTGACGAATTGAATCCACGTGTGAGTGGTGTGATACGTACAGTATGTGTGCGTCAGGCGGAAACAAAGCCGCCCGTTGAGGCCGCCGCACTCGCGTGCGTGGGTGAGGAACACGCCACGAACTGTGGACAGCAGCGGCGCCACAGCCACAACTCAAACACGCAAACACCGAGAGAGAGAGAGAGAGAGAGACCGCACGGGGCATTGGGAACGTCTCTTCACGACTCTTGTCCACCAGCGCAAGTGGACGCATCGGATGCCACTTGACCGGTGCGAGCACGACGCTGTGAACGAGGCACGCAGCACCGCGGACCCGCACACTCGCACGGCCGATGGTCGTCAGTTGAGTCGGCCACGTCCACAAGACGAGTCCTGCGAGCACGGCACTCGTGAGGGATTCTCCTCTCCCGGTGGGCACGCGAAAGAGAGAGTTAGAATCGCGCAGCCAGACCGGACCGATGGAACCATTGGGTTCGATGCCCACTCGATCGCTGCGTTGTCGGCCGACCGTGCTGCTCTATCTGTACGCGACGAACGGGAGTGGTTCCACGCGGGAGAGAGTGGTTCATCTCGACCGGCGACCGCCAATCCGTTCGCCACGAGCTCGTCGTGACCCAACGCCGTCCAGTTCCCGAGGTGAGGGGTTCGCCCACTGGTTTGATGCCGCCGTGTGATATCGTCTTTGCGACTTGCGAAGCATCAAGTCGTGACGATCAAGAGTTTTGTTATTCCACAACTGGCCGTGTTGCTTGCTTGAGTCCACTCCCGACCTCTGCCCGAACTTGACTTTCGTGGCGACTGCCATTTCCATATCTTGGCCAGCAGCAGTCGGCTAATGCGTGCTGGTGGAGGACGCTTTCCGAGTTCGTCTTCGGCTGCGGGGCGCTGGCGAGGCCGCGTCGGGCTCCGCGTGGACATCCACGTCGCTCACGACACGTGCAACCGTCGCGAGGCTCCCGAGCGGTCCTCGCAGACCCAGAATCGAGTCGATCTGGACGATTTCTCGCTGCAGCACGCCGCCGGCGGAGAAGAAGAACAGGTACGCGCACGCGAACGTGAGCTGCTGGTGCATGAGCTCGTCCAGCACGACCGTGTTGCCCAGCACGAACGGATAGATGCGGTGGATGGCGGGCGTCGCGAGCCGCCCACGCACCAGTGCGTCCACGCGGACGATCGGCGCCGTACCTTCTCCTCGCAGCTCGATGCTGACGATCTCGTGCTGCGGCCGCTGCAGTCCGTGGGTCATCGTGTGGAGCTGGGTCTCCACAAAGTGCTGTACAAACTCAAACACGCGCTGCAGCGCCGCCGGCGGAAGCGCCGCGGCCTCGAGCTGTCGGTGGACGCGTAGCCGGATCTCGAGGTCCGAGACCTCCCGCCGCAGCTGCACCGTGGCCGCCTCGAGCGCGTCGGTCTCCTCGGCGTTCTTGCGCCGGTAGTACCGCGCGCGCTCGCTGTTGGTCATGAGTGGCAGCGTCCGCCGGCGCCCGCGGCCGCGGCGCTCGGTCTCGGTTTCGATGTCTGGGTCCTCGGCCGCCGACACGGGCGTATTGACGGCGCTGCTGTTCGTGTTCGTGGGGCGCGCACGCAGCCGCCGCACGTTGGACGGCGTCGCCGTGGTCGCCGTGGTCCGTGTCGTGTTCTCGGCGGGCGCCATCCGTCGGACCACCATGTTAACTGCTCTCTGGTCGGCCGTCGACTGGTTGCCTGACTGGTTGGCCGTGTCCCGCGTGGCACGGCGCCGCGTGTGGCAGTGCGTCGGCCGCGCGTCCTGCTGGGGTGACAGACCGCGTGGTCTCCGTTTGTGGGGGGCTCGTCGTGCGGCCTTGGGTGAAATGAAGAGCCGCCGACGGAAAGTGGTCGGTGCGGGAACTGAGCGAGTGCGCGCGCCGTCGTCGACGTGGTCTCGGTAAGAAACCTTCCGTTGGTGGCCCCCCTCCCAAATGTGAGCCGTTAGGTTGGGTGCGGGAGACCTCTCTAATCGGATTCCCTCTGGATACGCATGCGTGGAAACATAGAGACAGTCCGTCGCTGTTGGCAGGCCCACGCGGTGGCCATTCCAATCGCCGTCCGCTGAGGGCGCCACGCGGATGGTTTCGTGCCAAAGGGAACAACAGGCGTGCGTGGCGAGGGACATGACGGACGTCTAATGCAGCGAAGACGGCCGAGACACCCACAGCCGTTGGTGCGACCACGATGGAGCGTCGGACGGCGCGCTTGCCATGGCAGCGCCACGACCGCCGCCCTGGATTAGCGGACGATCGCCAGATCAAACTGGCGAGCGCTTCACGGAGCGAGACCCAGCGGTCATAAGCCGTGGAGGGTGCTCGGTCCGTGGACTCGCGCACTCCAAGAGCAGAGACCACAGCGTGCGCGTCTTCGTCGTCCAGCGCCGGTCCCACGTGTAACGTAATGCGTCTCGCCGTCCGCGTTTCGCCACTCGAGGTGGATCGTCGCGTACGTACAGTATCGTGTGGCTGCGTATAACGTATCCCCACGTGGACAACACGCTCTGCGGCCGTGGAGTGTATCGAGGATTGAGCAGGGGCCACGTGTGACGCCCCACGAGACAGAGGACGCGACAATCGGCTTCTTTCTCGAACAGGAACCACGAGTGACGCCGGCGCTGGACCAGTGGCGTGCCACCGTTCCACGTCAACGCCTTGAGTCGATCCGACGGCCCGACGGTCGACGCTGTGACTACGGGGCTCCTCTCGTGCGTGCCACAACAGCACGAGTGTCTTCCAGGATGCCGCGCGAGACGCGGAGGCTGCGAATTCGGAGCAAATCCACGTGTCAAGCCGCAAGAGCAACGACGTGCGTCAAATGATCCAAATCACCACTTATTGGACACTGTAGTGGATCCAGCTCATGAAGAGCTTTAGTCCAACACAAGCACGGTCGGAGCCGGTGCAAGACCGTACGACCATAAGCACTGCCATGCGCCTGTTGGGGGAGCAATGCGCAAACCCCGGCGCCTGTTCGGCTCCTGGCCGGGGACCAAGAGGCGCGCCCCTGCCGCCGTCGGTTCACCTCCTGGTCGGAGACCAAGAGACGCGCCCGTGCAGGGCGGGGCGGGGATCGCCCCAGCGCCAACAAGAGAGTAGAATAGGACACTTCGGAATCTGCCTCCGAATACACAGGCAAACCTTAGGAAGCTCTGCCAGCTTCCCCCGCTCTGGTGCATCTTTCGTGATTCACTACAACACGGAGAACCGGGTCAGACGCCGAAAATCCAATGAAGCAAGACCCACCGAGACCACCGCCACGTCCACAACGCGCGTCGAGTCCGACTGGACAGCAGCGTCTGATGGCGCTTCTGGCTGGGACCAGACTACGGACGTGTCTTGCGTTTCCTGAGGCACCGCTCGATCGTTCCACCGTGAGACGTCGCGGTTTGGAGCGCACCTCGCATTAGCCGATCGATCGAAGAGAGAGGCGGGCTCTGTTCTCGACTCGAAGGAGAAAATTGTGTGGACGCGCCGGTTGGATCCATCGTGTCTCCACACGCGGTGCTGCTTCTCTCGATATTAGCTCGACGCCTTCCACGCGCGTTGTCTGGTGCGTTCCACTGGCCTCAGCACAATGAACAAACACCGTCAGAGACGCCCAACAGCGGGAATTTTCCCACACGCAACATCCGCGCATACTGCGTCCGTACTGTTGCGGTCGTCGTCGCTTCAATTTGACAATGCGTCAATGGAGGTGAGATGAGTCAAGTGGGGTGGCAGAGCCGCTGTCAGTCCGTGAGCTGCTGAGCACTCGTGGCGACCCGAACGCCGAAAGCACAAGGCGCGTGCAGTAGAATCCGAGCGATCGGCGATGATGGGCCGTCCGCGCTGTGGCAGAGCATGGCGACGTGGCCAGCTCATCTTCGAAAGCGCGTCGCCAACGTGTCCACAGCCGATGGCATTTGCCATTCGTGTCAAGGGCACTCGGTGCCATCCCGCACGCGCTGAGCACCTAGCTGACATCCAGGCGGCGACACGGTGTAGGTCACTACGCATGGACCCACTCCCGCGCCTATCTCTCATCCTGGCTTTCTGTCTATTCTTCACAAGCAAACCCGGTCGGCTATTCTTGTCTCAACCGACGGCGCGTGTGTCCTGTGAGACCACACGCATAGAGCGTCACACGCCTTGGAGCGCACGGCGACGGCGGTCTCCTTCGCGGACAGCGTTTCATGCTCAGTCCGTCCGCCAAACGCCGGCGGCTGCGCGAGTCCCCGCTGCTCGAGCCGCTCGCGCAACGTTCTCCGCCGCGGCGCGCTCGTCCGGAGCCTGCTTCGTCGCCGCCACGTAAACCGGCACCACCGGCACTCTCCCCAGAAACGCGGCGCCGATGGATGCTCGAGGCGCTCGCGGCACTCGACGCCTCGACGCTCTCGCTGGCGCTGAGGCGCGAGCTCGTGGAGTCGCCGCAGCACCGGCGCGCGCGCGACCTGTCGGCGCCGTCGCTGCTCTCGTCCGACCTCAAAGCGCTCGCGGTGTTGATGGGGAACAACGACGACTCGTGGCACGGCCAGAGCTCGACGCCGTCGCCTAAGAACCCACCGACGTGCGATCCGGTGTACGCGTCGCTGCCGCTCTACGCCCGGCGGGACGTCCAACGGTCTCCGACCAAGCCGCCGCATCATCTGCCAAGCGCGACGTCCGTAAACAGCCTACGGATCTCTCACGAGGTACGTCTCGTGTACGAGGGACACAGGGGACGCATGCGCGCCTTCCTAATCATATTGGGGGTGGGGTTTGTAGATGCTAACCAAGTTGCAGGCCCACTTGGCCGACAAGATTCACGGCGATCAGTGGCACAACGAATTGCGCTCGCGACTCGCGCGGCCGCTCAGCGCCTCGGTGTTCAGCACGCGCGAGGAGCAGCTGCGACACCCGCTCGCGGCGACGCAGTTCCGACCAGAAGATCCAGCAGGCTCCCAGCGTCCGCTGTACCCGTACTCGCTCGAGGCCCACGCGTGGAGCGCGCGCATCGGTCGCATGTACCGCAAGCACGTGTACCGGCGCGAACTACTCGCCGCGCTGCGCCGCCTCGCGTGCGCGATCCGCTTCTTCCGGCGTGTGATCATCCCGCGGCTCGTGCGCGCGCACCGACGACGACGCCGCGCGGCCGTCGTGATCCAGCGCCGGCTGCGGCGCTACCAGCGCTGGAAGCGCCACGTATTGAGACCATTCGTCGAGCGATTTGTCGCGCAGGTCACGGCGCTCGCCTGTGCGCGCGTGTGTGCTGGCGTCGTGCTGGCCACAAAGCTCAAGCGGCTCGTGCGCGCGCGCCGCGCGCGCGAGGCCCACGCGCGCGAGCGGCGTCGCGTGGTCTTTCGGTGGGTCGCCAAGACGCGCGTCGCGCTGTTCGTCCACAAAATCTGGTGCGTGCGCTGGTTCCGCGGCAAGCGCACGCGCAACGTCGCGCGGCTGCACGATGAGCTCGCACAGCTCGAGGCCAGCGACGCGGCCGTGCACCGCGAGTACTCGACGATCTTCGGCACGGGCTTTGGGCGCGCGCTGCTGAAAAAGGAGCTCGCGACATGGCGCCGCGGCATCCAGAAGCCAAAGACACAAGCCAATCCGCCGGAGACCGGCGGCGACGCCGTGCTCGTGCGGCTGCGGCAGTGCTTCCAGGTGTTCGACCTGGACGGCTCGGGCGCGCTGGACCTGGACGAGTTCGAGCTCATGCTGGCGCACTTGCGCGCGACGATCGCCAAGCACCCGACGTCGGCGACCGACATGACGCGCGCCAAGCTCACGACCGCGCAGGTGCGCGATCTGTTCGCGTCGCTGGACCGCGACGGCGACGGCAGCGTCTCGTGCCGCGAGATCGAGGCCTGGTGGTCGGCGCGGCGCGGCGACGAAAAGGGCCAGAGCGGCTCGGCGTCCGTGTCGCTGCTCGCCGCGGGGCTCGACCGCTTCGTGCTCACTGGCCACGGCATGCTGCTCTGGCTGCTGGGCAAGCAGCAGCAGCTCGAGTTCAAGTTCGTCAAGAAGCGGCTGGTGCGACGCGCGCAGCAGAGCGCCAAGCGCGCGCTGCTCGAGAGCTGGCGCCAGGACGAGGCCGCGGCCGGGCCACAGGGCGACGAGACGCGGCGCTGCAGCGGCTGCGGACGCCGCTTCGGGCTCACGCGCGACCTGCACGACCACAGCGCGCACGCGTGCCGCGCGGCTGCAGGCGCGTGGGTGCTGGATGCGTTTCTGTGGAAGCGGTGGCTCCGGGAGGAGGAGCTGCGACTGCTAGAGGACGAGGACGATGGTGCAGAGGAAGAAAGCGAGGATGAGGAGGAAGATACAAAGAGCGCGTCGGAGCTGGCGACGCCGGCGCCCGAGGCGACTGTGGAATGAGAGGCTGGCGGTCCGCGTCCGTCGTCGCCAGTGACTCGCCACGGCACTTTCATCAACCGCGGGCTCATCGTCGCCGAGGAGTCGCGGTGGTGGGTGTGCAAGCGTGCTCTCGAGGGAAAATGGACGCAGCTGCGTCCGAAGATCGAACCTTCGGAAAGCGGCGGCTCGTTGTCGCCACGAAGTGCGTGGCCACTGGCCGTAGGGACGCGATGCGCTCGGATGCGCCGCCGAGGTTCCAAAGTCTCCGAAGCATGCTTTGTCGGTATACAGTACCGACAGGCGAGAGAAGGAATCTCGCCCGCTCATAGAGTGGAAGTGGGAGAAGAGAGACGCCTGCCGCGATGGACCGCGGCACGAGCCGCTGTTGTCGCGAAGGCAGCGAGGGAGTTGCGTGCCGTCAACACACGAGGCCGGTGATGATGGCAAGTTGGTCCAGAACGATCTCCATCTCCATCGCACGGCCGCAGAGGCGACGGGGCTTTTGCCCGGTCACCCCACCTGTGTCGACGCGCGGATCCCGCGATCCGGCTGCCACGGGCGCATCTAGACTCTTGGTGTTATCCCGAGCCTGTCGACGAGCGGGCCGACGTTCCGGTCTTCGTCGGCCACACCTTGAGCTTTGAGGATCTGAGTCTCCTCAAACACCTCGCGACGTGAGCGGGGGCGAGTGAACAGTGCGCGATGCCGATGCTGTTGACGCCGCGCGCGCGAGTGTACAACTCTCGAGGAGGTGACAGGACGGCGTGGCTCCGAGGCACGCGCCACGCCACCCACCGCGCCCGTCTCTTCCGGTCGAACCGCGACAGGCGCAAAGACCCACTCGTCCCCGCTCCACCCATCCGTTCTGTAAAATAGAGCACACCACCAAATCGACCGGCCCTGGCAACTCTGCTTTTCGCGTGCGGGGCGCTCTCTTCGTCGCTCGTCCTTGGGTGGCTGGCCACCAGTGCTGCAAACACCCTAGAAACGGAGACCACCAGTCCTCTCTTCCCCCACCAATCTGCTTTTGCTTTTGCCGCTTTCCCTCTTTTCCATAAGGGCCTGAGAGCGGGCGCGGCCTGGCCGCGCTCACGACGGGCGCCCTTGAGCAACGGCGACCGGAAGATCGCGCGCGCGTGGCAGCGATTGGCCCGGCGCCACGCTCTCGCGAGCCAATCACCGCGCAGGGCGCGTGCGTGCCGCGTGTCGGTGGTGCACACGACTCGACCAGCTGGGCTAAAAAACCTCTATCAATAAATATCGAAATCAGGCCTGGAGTCTTATTCTCTTCTGAGGAAAATGATTGCGACCTCTATAAACGTATTCCTCACCACCGTCAGGGCTCCATGAACGGATGGTGCCGTCCAGTTCCGTCGGGAAGTGGCTGGCGGTTAATCCCGCCGTGGCACGTGCCATCCAGCGGCGCTTTCGATCGCGCCGCCCGTTCCGTGTTACCGTACTGGCGGTCCGGTCCTGGAAACAGAGAGTATCCACGGAACGACAGAAAAAGGAGAAACAGGATGCCGCTGCGCCGACCGCGCCCCGCAATCGGCCTGCCAAGGCGCGTGCCTCTCGCGGCTGCGGCGCCACTCGATGGATGGCAGTGCCATGTGCCATCATGGCACGTGCCTCGCCTCGAATCACCGGCGAAGCGTCATCGGGCGACGTGGAGCGGGCCGGATCACGCGCCCACCCCGGGTGGACCACCCGCCAAGGCGACGCTAACATTACAGTAACAGAGGCAGCTGCCGTGCCGGTCCGATGGGAGACCGTTATCGAGCAAGCGAGAGAGACGGGGCGTACACTACTCTCTCGCTGCTAGGCCCCGACTCGATTCGATGGGCTCTATCCGCCGGCGTTCAGCGTCCAGAGGATACGACGGGGGCAGGACGAGCGCCGGTTCTGCACCACCGTTTCCCGTCGACCGAGGTCTGCTTCCATCACTTGGCGTAGCTTTCGCCGCTCGCGGACCGCCATCGGCGACGGATAGGCAAGACCGACCTCCCCCCGAAATCCACCGGTCTCGCTTTTGAATTCCCCTCCTCCCGGAGCCGCTCATTCTCGGATTCGCCTCGGCGTGGCAAAGCAGTTTTTCGCAAGCAGTGACCGCCGTCAACCCGAGCCGACACCATGGCGAACCACATGCCGCTCACGCCGACGCGAGATGGTGACTACGTCTCGGTCAAGACCCCCGAGGGCCACTTCTCGACCCACGAGGCCAAGTCGGGCGTCTCCAAGTGGAGCAAGCGATACCGCTACATCGGCAACTTTGCGCAGCTGCTCATCTTCGTCTCCATGGCGCTGTACGTGTTCGGCCAGGTGGCATACTTCATGCCCGTGTACGGCACGGGCATCTCCGGCTCGCTCAAGGACCTCTGGGGCGTGCCCAAGACGCAGGCTGGTGGCCGAGGTGGTGGCGGCGGTGGTGGAGGGCCGCCTGGTATGCAAGGCGGAGGTGGTCAGCCTGGCATGGGCAACGCCGCAATGGGCGGTGGCGCCGGTGACCACGGCCACGGCAACGAAGGCGCCTTTGGTGGCCACGGGAACAACACCATGGGCAGCGGTCGTGGCAACAGCACCATGGGCGGTAGCCGTGGCAACAACACGATGGGCGGCGGTTTCGGTGGCCGTGGCAACAGCACCATGGGTGGCGGCCGTGGTAATGGAACTGTCGCCGATGGCGACCACCATGGCGGCCGTGTCAACAGCCGCGTCGGCGAGCACAGCGACCACGGCGAGGGTGGTCGCCTGCTTCAAGCCGAGACCACCACCACGCGCGACGACGACGATGAGCACGGACACGGCCCTCCGGCGAGCGGCGCGCCAGCTGGCGCTGCTCCAGGGGGTGCTCCTGGTGGACCTCCTGGTGCTGCTCCTGGCGGGACTCCGGCTAGTGGCAAGCCCAACGGTGGCGGCGGCGGCGGTGGAGGCCGTGGCAGCACCACCAAGGGCCACTCGGAGATGGTGCTGCCCACGTACTTCCTGCTCTTCGGCATGCTCCCGCTCTTCGTGAGCGGCCTGCTCATCGAGTTCCTGCGCCACTTCAACCTGCGCCGCATCTCGTCGCACTACATGCTTAAGTTCGCGCTCGTGCTGCGCCGCAAGCCGTCGCTTTTCGGCCGCGTGTCCTACTGGAGCTACGGCGAGTGGATCTTCTTCTGGGCCATGTGCGGCGGCAACATCTACGTGTTCTACCGCTACTACTCGCCCCGCATCAACGGCATGAAGCAGCGCGCCAAGAACGGGCTCACGTTCAACTCGTACATGGAGACCATCGCCCTGACGTTTGGATACTCGTGCATCTTCAACATGGCGTTCCTCTTCCTCCCGGCCACGCGCAACTGCGCGTGGATGGAGTTCTTCAACATCTCATACGCCAACGGCATCAAGTACCACCGCTGGCTCGGTGTGCTCACAGTGCTGACTGGCTTCCTCCACTGCGTCGGCTACTACTGGGTCTGGATCCGTCAGGGCCGCTGGCAGGACCAGTCGCTGCCGTGCTTCGATTGCAGCCTCGCGGAACGCAAGGGCTACAAGATCTGGTTCAACGTGTTTGGTGAGATCGCGCTCATCATCTTCCTCTTCATTGGCGTCACGTCCATCCCCATCGTGCGCCGCAAGTTCTACAACGTCTTCTACTACTCACACCAGCTTCTGTTCCTCGCCGTCATCTTCTCGGTCATGCACTGGGGTAACATCGTCTGGTGGATTTTCCCAACGTTCATCGTCTACTGCTACAGCCGTGCGGTTTCGATGTCGAGCAACTTCTCGCCCATCCAAGTCAAGGAGCTCACGTCCATCAACAACGACATCGTCAAAGTCGTGCTCAAGCGCTCCCCGGGCCGCGACGGCCACTACCGCGTCGGCCAGTTCCTCTACCTCAACGTCCCGGCCATCTCCAAGCTCCAGTGGCACGCGTTCACGATTTCGTCGTCGCCACGAACCAGCCCGACCACCGTGACCGTGCTACTCAAGTCGCTCGGCGACTGGACCAAGGACCTAGTGGACCACGCCAACGAGTGCAAGGACAAGAACGTGCTCCCGACCGTGTACGTGGACGGCTTCTACGGCGCGTCGCTCGAGATGTACGACGAGTACTCGACCGTGTGTTTGGTCGGCGGCGGCATCGGCGCGACGCCCATGTTCGCGATCCTCGAGGACCTCGCGGCCAAGCTCGAGAACCACGAGACGCTCCAGCAGAAG
>JAADWV010000808.1:0-12825 GCA_023336295.1 Pythium folliculosum
ACGGCGATCATCACCATCCATGGCCACCGCGAAGAGACCGAGGAAGTGGATGCTGTGGCTCGTCCAGCCGTCCAGCATGAGACCGAACGAGCTCCCCATCTCAGCTGAGATCGAGGCGCCCACCTTGCCGGACACGTGCTGTATGTACTTCTTGAGCGTGCGGGCCGTGACCGGCTGCATGGTCACAATCGAGCGGGTCTCGGGCGCCTCGACCTCGCTGAGAGGGAGTTTCCCTGCGACGATCCATTTCATCCACTTGGCGATGTCGCTCGTGCGCTCGTCGACGAACCCGAAGTCGTCCATCGTCGTGGAGCCGCGACGCTGGAGGTCGTCGTAGTCGGTGGTAAACGACGGGTGCTTGGCAGTCAGATGGCTGACCAGGTTGCTGTAGCCCGAGCTGGGGGCCTGCTTGCGAGTGGTGTTGCAGAGATTGCACTGGAACATGGCGTCGCCGAGATGGGTGCAGTAGAAGGCGCCGAGCTGGCGAGAAGACATGGTGGCGAACGATCCAGATTGGAAATGAAGAGAATGGCGGCCACAGACATCCTCTAGAACGAACAAGGGGATCTTGCGCGCCCTAGGGAGCCCCCAGAATGCCCTGAATGGTCCAGAATACGCGGGAACGGATGGTTCCTGAAAAATACAATAGTAATTCCAACAATTTTGAATAAAACTGAATATGAAAAAAACAATAATAAATGATTCCGTCAATTCAATACATCCAAGAAATCCTATTATATTATTTTTGTCGAGCCCTGATAAGTGGTAATGGCGCGTACCTTATATCAGTTGTCTTGAGTTAATTGCACATCGATATCAGCAGACTTGGAATGAATTCGAGCGAATTTTAAATACTTCAACCTGAGAAACAAGCGGAGCGGGCCCCGTCGCTCGGCGCGTATCACCAGCAAAGCTGGAGACGACCAGCGGAAAGGAGAGCAAGCGCAAACGGACAGGCGGATGAAGTCCGATCTGCCGCAATCACGCGTGCCAGCGTCGGCTGGCTCGATCGATGAGAAACTGAGTCACATGTGTGGTATGGTGCTGTACCTGGAGTACCAGGCTCACGATATCGAGTTGCGGCAGCTTGATGAATACTTGTCGTCGATCCAGATCGATGACGATCATCCGGCTTTCCTGTTTGACTGGCAGGCGGAGAACGTGAACGCGTTTGTGGCAGTGGCGAACGGCTTGAACGCGGCTCAAGCGCCTCCATGGCTGCGAACGCGACCACCACATATGACGGCGAGCTCGTTCATAGACGATGTGGTCAGCAGACTCCAGTCACCACTGGCTGGAGGGCGCTTTGGGCATATCATGCTAGCCCCAAACAACCAGCAGCAGTACGGCGCGATTTTGCTTACCCTCGGTGCGCTCGAGAATGATGCTTTCTTGCAGAATGCCATGCAGCAGGCCCTCCCAGTCGCCAATAAAGTTGAGCAATACCTCGCTGTGACGGCCCACCTTACCGACACAAGAGCGCGCAACGCGCGAGTGAACTCTCTTCCGCCCAGTCTCCAGAACGGACATCCACTGCGTCGGCTCTTCATCTGATGCATTGTCATCAGTGCCCTACCGGCCCCGCAGTGCTCGTGATCTGGAGTCAGTCACCCGTTTTGAAGTTGCTGCAACGAGCGTCAGCTCAGTGTGAGCTTCTAGAAGACACCATCAAGAAGTTAATCGAAGTTGCTGAATTTGAGTCAAATGTTCAGTCAGCATATGCTGCTAAATTACACAAGCAGATCACACTGAGATTTCGGACACTGGCGTTCTGATCGTACCGGTACCGTCGAGCTCACTTGGTCCGCTTCAGCGTCTTCTGGTGCGTCGAGAGCAGCCACAGTTGGTGGACCTTGGGGACGATGTCTTCCACCGCGACGCGGTCGAGCGGGTTCGCGACCCAGCCGGCTTCGAGGATCTCGGCACAGCCCGACGGGATGCTGGGCAATAGTGGTGGGCGTTCGCCGTTCGTGACGCAATTATATACTTCCAAGTGAGATCTTCCTTCCCACGGACTTCGGTCGGGCACCATGATCTGCCACAGCGTGATCATCAGGCTGTACACGTCCACGCCCGTGCCGTACCGGGCCGTCTTGCCGCCGAGGATCATCTCCGGAGCCATGTAGTCCACGGTCCCCGCGATCGTCATGGTGCCGTCCGTGCGCGGTTTCAGCAAGTTGGCCTCACCAAAGTCGGCGAGCTTGAGCGTGAAGTCCTGGCCAACCAAAAAGTTGTCGGTCTTGATGTCCCGATGGAGAAGCGGCGGCGAGAAGCTATGCAGGTACGCGACAGCACGACATGCGTCGAGCCAGGCGCGTAGCTTGGTCGATAGCGAGTGCATGCTGCCGTTGCCGAGCACACCATCGAGACCGCCGTACTCGCAGAACTCGAACACGAGCGAAATTGACGGCGGCACGACGCAGAGCCCGTGGAACTTGACGATGTTGGGGTGCGAGAGCTGCACATTGAGCGCCGTCTCGCGAGAGAACCGTCGAACTTCTTCATCCGTGACCTGCACCGACGTGTAAATCTTCAACGCAATGGGCTTGGATCGCATCAAACCACGCATGACGATCGAGGTTGCTCCCTGAGCAATCACGCACTCGAGTTTCAGCGCAGAAAAGTCCACGACGCAATTCCGGTGCTCCTCGATCATGCGGTGCACATCGTACACAGACGTTCGTGTCGAAAAATTGGTGATCATCCCGTGCTCCGAGAGGTGGCGCATATAACGCTTGAACGGGTGGCGCGCACTCGTGTTTGGGTCGTCGATTCCTAGCCAGTATCGCGTGTCGGCTCGCAGTGAGAGCAGCATCGCGACCGTAAGGATCGCGTCGAGGCTCATCACCACACTTCGGCCGACCATGTACGGCGAGGTAGTCGAAAAGCTCGAACTCGCCATCGCGATGATCTCCACAGTGATCGCTGTGACCGAATCAAATATCGCCACGACAAAGAAGAAATCGAAGCTCGACCGAGCGTGCGAAAGAAACTTGGCCCAGCAGTAGAACGAGAGGAGCATAACGTGGACACCGATGGAGATAGCCCCCATCGCGACGTGGCCTTCCTTGAAAAGTGTGATCTGGAGCACGACGATGAGCAAGCAGATCAGCCCAGAGTACACGATCGCGCGGCGCACGGCCTCGTGCGAGACCGAGTGTTGTGCCATGAGCAATGGCAGCAGCTGCAGCATCCATGTGAACGGGATGGACACCAAGTCGCATGGATATGGAGCGTCCATGTCGAGGTCCAATCGACTACCCGGGCTGGGTACATTCTTGGCGGATTCGAAGCCGAAGCTGACAGCGGACAACACCACGCCGGCCAAATTCAGGAAACTGATAGTGTACCACATGAACTCAAAGCATGGAAGCATGAACGCCGACGCTGGACACACGCGAGACAACAAACATACAGTCAGTCTGAAATCCTCCCGGCAACAAATGAGGCAGGTCACGTACTCAGTGTGGTGTTCATGCTTGATGGTGAGCTCTTGAGCACACGCTTCCGGCTGTAACTGCACCGGATCGCGATCCAGAGCGAGACCAGCAGCAGCACCATGTGGTTCATCATCGGGATGACCACGGAGGTGAGCATCGCCGTGCTCAGGTCCTGCGCACTGAGACGGTTGTTGCCCTCGCGGAACTCGCACCGCGCGTGGAACGCGATGCTCTTGGCGGCCTGGAACGCGACCGCAATACCGGACGCGAGCGGGATGCTGCACACGGCAAGCGCGAGAGTGAAGAATAGAAAGTACGAATCCCACGTCATGTGGAGCCGCTCCCAGAGCGACTTGGCAAACTGCTTGAGCGTCAAAGTCTCCTTCGTCTCGATGGGTGCCGGCGGCCGCGCGGGCCAGCAGCAGCACAGCCACTGCCAGCCCGAGATCGTTTTGGTGTCACACATACTGGTGTCGCGCCCCGAGAAGTCGTCCGAGCCGCCCGTGATCAGTTCTGGGTCTATTTGCACGTCGCCGCCGGCCACGCTGCTCTGGATGGTGTCGCCCGTGTGATGGAGATGCTGCTGGCGGTGCGCGCCGTAGTGGTCTTGCAGCGACGGGTGCGACTGGTGCGACTGGATCGACGGCAGCCCCGCGGCCTCGAGCGAGACAGCGTCGGTGGCGCGCCGCTGCCGCCGCTTGCCCGGGTACAGGCTGCCGAGCGTGCCGTTCACGCCGACGATCTGCGACTCGCCCATGATGATCGAGGTCTGGAGCGACGGCGCGATGTTGTCCGGGTTCGCGTACACGCTTGAGTCCACGCGGAAGAGCGCGCGCATCGAGTCGAGGTCGCCGTGGTCGGCGCCGTCGTCCTCGGCGACCGCGACGCTGCCGTCGTGCTCAAACTGGTCCAGCAGCGGCGGGATCGAGACCGTCGACGTGGACGCCTGGAGCATGTGCTTGCGCGGCGAGGCCCGCACGGGCGCCGACGCGATGGTCGCCGCGGTCGACGAGGTCGGCGTCATGCTGCCGCTGTGCGTGTACGACACCTGCCGCCGACGCGGCGGCGGCGCCACGGTCGGCGCGGCGTTCGTCGACGTCATCGCGGCGTGTACGGGTGCCGGTGGCCCATTGTGGGCGCGCGCGAACGCGGCGTCGAGGCCGCGCGGCGACGGCACGGCCACGGGCGCTGACACGGCGCTGTCGCGGTCGTCCGAGGCCGCCTCCAGCAGGCAGAAGCTCGTGCGCGGGCTCGCGGCCTCGTCGTGGTCGCGCCGCTCGCTCGCGCGCCGCGCCGCCGCCGTGGAAGTCGGCTGCGTCGTCGATACGCCGGGACCGGACGGCGTCGCCATGATATTAAGAACAGGGCGGACAGAGGCGTTCTCTCTTGTGTCGTGTCGTGCCGTCAGTACCGTCGCTCTAGCGCCGCATCCCCCACGCGCGCGCGTTGATCAATAATGCCGCCGCCAGCGTTCCGTTCAGTAAAAGGGCGATGGGGATGGTCAGGACCATGTCACAATCCAATTCACAGGGCTTTGTATAGGCACTCGGAAGGGGTTGTGTTTCTTTCCTTTTCTGGAGATGGGCTTGGTGGGTGTTCGGTGGAGCGTTCTAGATTGCTGTGTGGAATACTATATGGAGCGACCCAGATGTTGTTGATCTTGAACTGTGTTGTTGTTGTCTCATCAGCTGCGTGGAAGAAGCCTGTGGGGAAAGCGCCCAAAGGCTTGAGGATGGATGACCCGTTCTTCGCAGAGGTATTGTGACGCTACAAGCGCGTCCATGGACGTGATATATACACGATGAAATAGCGCTCATTCCGGCGGTCCGTTTCATGTGGCTCTGAGGCTGATCGGTGGTCTATTGACGTCACTAGGACGATGGCGAGTTCGACGATTTCTACGGAAATGGCGCGTCCAAGCGGCCGTCGCAGGCGGCCATGCCGCGCCCCAGCGAACCTGTGAGGAGCGCGCCGTCGATGGCGTACCCGGACACGCCGGCGTCCAGCGTCGCGAGCTTCCAGTCGCGCTCGACCGACGGCGCGCTGCTCAGCGTCTCGACAGTCACTCCGAGCCACGGCGTCGCCGCCACGAGGTCCGAGCGCGACGACGCGCGTCAGTCGACGAGGCGCAAGAAGCCGCGCCGCAGACGCAGTCAAGAGCGCTTCGAGGTCGAGTGGGAGAAAGATGATGACGTGAGCGCGTGCTTTGTGTGCGCGAACGCGTTCTCGCTGCTCAAGCGGAAACACCATTGCCGGTACGCAGGCGCGGGAAAGCGATGGCGTTGGACTTCATTAGTCAGGGAGGGTGCTAATGCGCGCATATGTGTGTCTATCAGCCATTGCGGTCGTGTGATCTGCTCCGATTGCTCGTCGTTCCGGCGGTTCTCGTCCTCGCGCGGGAAGCACCGCGTGTGTTCGTACTGCAGCGTCGAGATCGCGAACGGCGGGGGGCGGCACACGCTCGGCGGCCAGGACGAGCGGGAATCAGTGTCAGACGTGGATATGGCCATGTCGCAACGTCAAGACCATGCGCGTCGCGACGGCAGCGCGCTGCGGCAGAGCGATGTCGGCGCGTTCTCATCGAAATCGGCTCGATCACGTCCCGAAGACGCGCCGTCACGGAAAAGTTTCACTCATCTGACAACCAACAGGGAACACCCGAGCGAACTCTTCGACACGAGCGACGACATGTGGTTTGGTGATCCTGTGGACGATGATACCGACCGGAGAGCTGCCAGGACGAAGACTAGTCGTACCAGTCAGCAACCAGCGCAGACGGTGACGAACCACAGAGAGTCGTATGTTCGGCCGCAAGTCGTTAGTGCGCCCGACTCTCTTTTTGATGTGCAGTTCACGAACGGTAATCAGTTTGAGGCCGAGTCCGACGATGACGAGCGTGATGATTTCGCAATGCCTAGACCGACGAGTGAAATCGAGGCGGCGCGTGGTGTGAAACCTCGACCGAGCGACTTTCACATGTCTTCTCGCCGCTCAACTGCCGTGAGATTGGACGCTCCACTGACTATGGACGATCTCCAGTCTTCAAGTGCCTCGGCGTCGTACGTCTCGTCGGCGAGCGCCTATGAAACCGCACTCGTGGCTGCGCCGCCCATCAAGAGCAGTGGAGCCGACCAGACTTTCTATAATGACGATGTCGACCATCTTGTCGTCGACGACGCGCCGGGTTACTACGACAGTGTGATGCACGAGCAAACGAATGTCCCGAACGTTACCCCAGGCTACAGCAACCCCACACTGATGCCTCGTCCATCGGCAGTCGCGCCGATGAGCGACGACAGTTCTGGAACACTTGTCGAAGTGTCAGATGTGAGTAATGTTGCTGCTCAAGTGAGCACTGTCAAGAACGATGACCAGACTCGTGGCGAGAAGGGGTTCACCGGCGCGTTAAAGAGGTTCTTCGGAATCTCCAAGAACAAGCGTGAAGTGCCTCCGAGTCACACACCAAGCACCAAGGCTGCGTCTCCAGACGTTACAAGCGCAAGCATTGCAACCGTGTCGCGCTCCCAGCCCGAACAACCCCGTGTTGCGAGTCCTAGGGAGCATCAGATACCAGCTGAGATGCCAAGACCGACCGTGGTTGCTCCCACCACTTTCGACCATTATGATGAAGACGAGCCGCCTCAATCTGATCCCGGCATGGACGTTTATGACACGAGACGCAACGATGCAAGTGAAGACAACTTTAAATCCGAGTCTCTCTATGCCAGCTCTGAGGTACCTCTTCGGCACACCATGGCGGGGTATGTGATGCCATCGTCCCGAGCAGACAGCCTCATGCGAGCATCCGTCGTTGGTACGATCGGCACAGCAAGCACGGAGCCTGTCCATCATCAGGTCACACGGAAGAAATCGCGCAACTCGGTTAGAAGCCGACGGGACACGTTCGACAACCTGTTCGACGCGCCACCTGCATCGTTGGCGTCGATGACAACAGCGGCTGCACCGTCCAGGCGTCCCGTCCAGTCTTGGACCTCGCCTTACGACGGACGCTCGACAGTCGGCGTAGATAGGTTCGATCGCCCTCGCAGCGAAGATTTGGACGATGATATTACGCGTGGTCTTGGTCTACCCGGTGATCAAGATCGAAGTGTCGTGACGCAACCTGCATCTTCATCGCGAACGCCTTGGAGCGGAGTGAGCAGTTATCGATCGTCTGGCGATAGACCGATGTACGCAACGCCATATACGTCTGCGCCGAACCGTGAACCAGCGCATCAAGAGCCCTACGACACCCAGTTTCAACCTCCACGTGGGGAAACCAGTGAGTATGACAGGAGCGACATCTGTGAGAGCGGCCGAGAAAACGAACCGAAGCGAACTATCATGGACGATCTCAGACCGAAATCGACAGCTCCGCTCGTGCAGACGGCGTCGCGAAAGGATTCTGTGGATGACTACTTCGCGGAATTCGAACGGCCAACGGAGTACGTGTTCGACTCTGCATCCGGAACGTACATATCGGCTACGCCCGTGCGCTCCAAACGATCCAGTATGGATCGTACAGGCAACATGAATGAGTCATCCTCGACTGTGCTGAAGACGATGGAGCTTCGTGACGAGCGGTTACAAGCGTCGACGCGAACAACAGATGTGCTTGAACCTGTACGTGAGGATATGTCTGACGAAATCGACGGCGTCATTGCAGACAAGATATCTACCCTCGCGAGTGAACTAGAGGCATTGAAGCAACTATTGCGACAGCGGCGAGTGCGTGGCTCGCCGGCATCAATAGGAAGAGCGTCAACTGCCTCGCGAAAGCAGAGCATTTTTGAGAGCGATGGAAGTGATGACGATGCGAGCGCACGCCCAATAAAGCCTGCGAAATCAAAACGAACACCGTCGTCGAAGACGCCCAAGGAGGTTGCTGTGACAGCCACCCAGAAGAACCGGCAAGGTCGGAAAGATTCGTTTGCCGATCTTTTTGAAGACGACGCGGAGGAGGACAGCTTAAATAAGCAAGGATTCGGTACCAGAAACTACGAGGCACTGTTCCAGATTGGCCAAGCACCCACAAAAGCTGTCGAGAACAGCGATGATGACGGACAGGAAAAGAAGCTGTCCGGACGGGCGAGAAAAAGAGAATCCAAGGCTAAGAAGCAGCGCGACGACGAGTACAGCAGTGGTACCGAGAATGAACCTCGTCAGAGTGTCGCTGAATCCGCTCCGAGCAGATTCTCCCGTGCGAACAGAAGTGAATCCTTCACACAATCGTTGGATGATGAAGATGAAAGTGCGCGCCAGACTGTGACTGCGATTGTTGCGGTTCCTACTGCTGAGACGAAGAAAAAGGCCAAGAAGGATGCTATTGACTCACTGTTCGATTCCGACTCTGATCAAGACATGGGTCAACTGTACGAGGCAACGCCGACGCCGCAAATACCAATCAGTAGACGTCATAGCAAACGTAGTGAGGCCTCGACGTTTGACCAAGCGGATGAAAACGACCTGATCACGCCGTATAAAAGTGCACTCACAAACGACGTGCAACGGGAAGACCATGCTGAAGCGTTAACGTCCATCATCCCAGAAGCTCTCGATTCTGCGCAAGCTGCTTCGTTGGATGAAGAGTTTTCGTCAGCTCTGAAGAACTTGCGTGGGCGTAGGAAAACCTCCCCTGAGTCGGTGACAGCGCCTGTGCCAACTCCTTCGTCAGATTTGTCAGATCCGGACGACAACTCTAGTTTTCTCGCGCGACCATCCGTCACTGACCAGCCGAGCGATCGGTTGCAACTCTCAGAAACAGCGCATTCAGGAGACGAGGATGCGGAGGAGATACCATCAACGCCGGACCACGGTGGGACACGAGCTTCAGTTTTCTCTCCGGTTGACGTTGATGCATTTGACAGGCATTATGTCAGCCGCAGTGACCGCGTTCTCACGGGCATCGAAGCAGATGCGGACATCAATATTTTGGAGGCAAATGGTCAGAGTGCTCAGCAGGAAAGTGCACACGCAGTGACGGACGCCGATTTACTCGACTCTACTTCTCCTGCGGATACCATGTCGTTTGATCCGCTCGCCCTTCTCGACGACGATACTTCAACCGGACGGACCATAGGCTCAGTTGCGACAACCCAGCCCGAGATCGAGTCTTCTCCATGGGGGCAAGACGTGGGGGCTATCGGAGAAAGATTGAAAGCGTTGCGATTCCGTGACAGCCTGCTTGACGACCCTTCCACGGACGACGTGTTTGGGACGTCAACAAGCCTGAACCTGGATGACCTTTTCAACGGCCGCAGCGAAGATCCAGGTCACACATCTGACTCTGACGAGGAGCAGCAGCTGCCTTCATCAGAGAGCTTGGAGAGTTTCAGTTTTGAAGTCAAGCAAAAGAAGCGACCTCGCATGCCCGAAGTTGTACCGCAGGTTCCAGAGGAATCAAACCATGTTTTGAGCCGAGATACCGAAGCATCGACGCTGGACGGTGCAGATGACATTGAACCCACGCAAAGTGAGCCCCACGTTCACACCACAATTGCGAATGGTGGTGACGAAGAGACGAGCGTTCTCAGTAGTGTCGCTGAAGAAACTAACTGGGGCTCAATGTCGATCGCCTCATCAAGTGGTGACCCAGATCTTGCAACGGATACTATCGAATCGGCACAGTTTCAAGACGACTGGCAACGCCTGCAAGAGCAGGAAAAGGAACGCAAGAAGAAGCTTCAACTCAAGCAGAGGCAGGCGCAGCGAGAGAAACTCAAGAAGCAATCTAGCAGCGGGCGATCCCTTGGTAAAGCAGGCAGTACGCGTGGTTTTGTCCCTTCAGCAACGAGTCCCACCGCAAGCGGCTCAAGCAAAAGCTCGAGGACGGACAGAGATCCACTGGAGGCCTCGGAGCGCAAGAAGAAGAAGAAACACCGTAAGAAGGCCGAAGATGAAATTGAGGGTGACGACGACGAGTCTCAGCTCGCGCGGAAGTCTGAAAAGCGACGGCATAAACGACATGCTGCGCCGTCTGGCGATACACCTGAAGACCAAGTCGAGCCAGGATTAGCCGAGCCTGGCGACTTGCCGCGATCAAGCGGTAGAACTGAGTTGTAGCCATGCTGGGCTCGAATTGCGATTGTTTATCAATTTATGGTACCCCAGCCGAGCTCGGAGAGTCAGTCTCACATGAACGAAGAAGCGCAAAGGTCGCTCCCAACGGTCGATCTTCTATGAGTAGGCAAGATCTTCCTGACGTGATCTGCGGCTGTGAAGGCATCGCGAAGAGTCGCGGGCAGCTTTGAGGGGCCGCCGGGTTCCGGAAGATCGCGGCGGGGAGAAGATGATCATCCGCGCCCAATGAGCCCGATGTGTTCATTCGGGGATCAAGGATGGGGAAGACGCAGCGTAAATACCGCAAGAGCCGCACATATGATCCGGTTCCACCCGCGGAGACAGCTTCGCCGTACGCTATCCATGACGGCAAGGGTACAAGACATGTCGTCCATGTCGATAATGATCTTCTGTCTTCCCCGCGCGAGTTCGTACCCCTGGACAAGCTCGCACCTGGGCACGCTTCACCATTGCGCGTGCTGTTAACCATGATGGCAACGTCGGTCGGCGCGATGGCGGTCGTCTTGCCATGTGCCATCCGGGAAGGAGGCTTCGTCATGAGCATCTTCATGATTCTCTTCGTGGGGCTGGTGACGCATGCCAGTCGAACGCGACTCGTCGAGCTCGGTGTCGAGCAGGGCATCTATTCGTTCCAGGGTCTCGCGAAGCTTGCGTTTGGCCCACTCGGCGGATTCGCTGTCTGTGTGTCACAGTTGGGCACCTCTGCTGGGCTTATCGTCGCGTACCTCCTCGTGGCCGTTCAAGACATTCCGATTGTACTCGGCCATTGGCTCAAGATGGACTTCGATCAAGATGGCCGACCGATTGTGACGCCCGGTACGCGTACGTCACCTCTTCTCTCACTGCTCGCTGACTATTACGTGTTTCCGGAAGTGTTTGTGAGTACTGCTGTCAATTCTCAAAACTGTGCCCAGGCGCTACGACTGACTGACTGATTGCATGTTGTGTCGGGTGTTCTTTCAGATGCTACTCGTGCTCCTCCCGTTCTGCCTGTATGCACATTCGCACGCACGTTTGCGTGTTTCGCCTGCGCTCGTGTGCGTGGCCGTCGTGGCTGCAGCGTTTAGCACCGTCGTTAGGGCGAGATCGGAATTCAAGGCCCACGTGGCAACGGCATCGCAAGGCTACGCTGGTGATTACCTCAAGGTTCCGTCGACTGTGTGCGAGGCGTTTGCGATCATCACGATGTGCATATGCAGCCAGCACCACAGCTTCCACACATTCTACGCAATGCGTGACCGCTGTCCGACCAAGTTCAAGCGGCTCTCGCTCATGGCGATGCTTGGCTCGCTTGCGTTTGGCTTGAGCATCGGAGTCGGCGGTTATGTGTCGTTCCTCGGTGCGACAAAAGGCGACGTGCTTCACAACTACGACTTCGCCGGAAATCGGTTCGTGCTGATCTTCTGGACACCCTTGCCGCTCAGTGCTGTATCGTGCGTCGCATACGAGGTAGGCGCTTGCTGGCACACCCTGTGATGAAAGAATGAGAGACGGCTGACATGTGTGGTGGGCTGTTGTTCCAGGTGATTGTGTCGCGCCACACGATGCAGTTTCTCTGTCTCCCTAGCATCCACAAAGACGAGGAGAAGCAGGATGTGCTGTTTGCGGACCAGCACGTTAGCAAGACGCCCACGGGCGAACACACGGCGGTACGCGACGATCATGAACAACCGTCCTGGACGTCTCAGCTCTTCACGGCAATGACGCTGGTCGTGGTGGCCCAAGTGCCGATCTTCTTCGCCCAGGACATCGCATTGGTGTTGGCTCTCACAGGCGGCCTTGCTGGCATCACTCTGTGCTTTATCTTGCCGGCGGCGTGTCAACTCAAGTTGGCGTCGCCCACTGGCTGGTGCTCGGACCACCTTATGCCGTGCTTAAGTATTGTGATCGGCGTGGTCGCTGCGCTGGCCGCGGTCATCTCGACCGCCGTCCACGGCACACCAAGCGACGCCACCAACTGACTCGTCTCCGCTGCCACGACGCGAGCTGGCGCGTAGGTGTAGTCGCATTCGCGTTGTCTGGGAAGTGAGACTGGGACTGATCGCTTCGGTAATCTTCATTTTCCATAGCAAGGTAAAATACAACGCTCCCAATTCTTGGCGCGATCGTGAAGCAAAATCGACGAATGGTGCAAGTGGATCGACATCAACACATTCCGTGGGTCTCATGTTCGTATGTGACCTGGTTGTGAAAACCCAAAGACGTCCATTTTCATCAAGACGGACCGTCTGGTCGGGAGACGGCGTGCACGGCGAAATCGCAAACGTTCGTGGAAGAGAGACAGAGAGAGAGTGAGAGAGAGCGA
>JAADWV010000809.1:0-12823 GCA_023336295.1 Pythium folliculosum
GATCGCGACGACCGCGAACAGCGGGTACACGCGTAGAAAGCGGCGCGCAAAGTAGTCCAGCAGCGCCCACGCCCAGCGGCGCCAGTTGGCCTTCTGCTGGAGCAGCGTGCGCGCCTTCTTCTCGAAGATCATGGTCAGCAGAAACGCCGAGAGCACGAAGAACATGTCGACGGCCGGCTGGCCCACGGGCAACCCCATGTACCCGACGTGCTGCACGACCACGAGCATGGCGGCGAGTCCGCGCAGTCCGTCGAGGAAGAGTATCTTGCTGGCTGCACCGCCCCCACCCCCTGTGTCGCCACGGGCTGTGGGCGGAGTGGGTACGACCTCGGGCTTGACAGGCTCGGTCTCCATGGGCGTTTGCACTGTCGACAACTCGGCGTGGACCCGAGTCGGCGGGGAGCTCAGCGGGAGCAGTCCACGGTGCACCTCGTCACGGAGCAGTCGGTCGGTGGACGGTTGCCGCGTCCAGTCAGTCGGCGAGTCTTCCTGCATCGAGGACGGACGGAGAAGTCTTGCCTTGGGACGCCGGTGGGATTTTCGTGAATGACAAGCACTGCAGTGCGGACGTGCCACAGGTACAATGTGTAGTCCTTCGAGGAGGGGAGGCCCATGTTGCTGCATTGCTCATCCTACTGTGAACAGCCGCTGCACCAGTCGGTTTCCCGCCGAGTCAATCGTGGGGAGGACCGAGACAACAACCGTGGATCGCGGTCTCCTCTGACTGGGGACAGGTCTCAGAAGATGATAGAGAGAGAGAGAGAGGAGGAAGAAGACCACGCCGTCCCAGGCGAGACGTTGCAATGTAACTTACATGGGTTCGCGTGGCTCGAGGGTTTTCCACGGTGGAAACAAACGGGGAGTTTTCACCTTTCCAGGTGCACACTTCCATTGAATGGAAGACGGTACGTACTGAGCAAATATTGCTCAGACCGTCTCCCTGTGTGAGCCGCAAGCGGATGAAGGGAGTAGATGCATATTTTTCCAATACAATGTACACTGTACGGTATCATACAGTAAAATATGTATGTATCCACTTGTACATATATTTTCTGAGGGTGTTGCGTGTGTATGTGCTGGAGAGACCCTGGCAGAATGACGCGTTCGTAAATGTAGAGGCCACTTGTTTGGATGCCCTTGGATTCAGTGGATGCCGTGGGAGCGGTTTGTCTCATCCGTGGAATCAAGGTCCTCGACTTTGGGCCGACTGCAACGAGACTAGATTCGTCTTTCACTCTAGGCTAGAGTGAGAGACGAATCTCGTCTCGTTGCAGTTGGCCACGTCTCCGTCCGGTACTTATACGCGGACCTGTCTGAGCCCCAGTTGGGTGGTTACATGAGTGCGAAGAAGCTGGTAGTGCCAGCGTCTTCTTTGGCTCTCGAGAGTGCATCTCGGGATCTCATGCCGACGGATTGCCATCCACACGCCACAAAGTGAACGATCCGTTTTGGTGCCGAATTGTGGTATATTCGAGGTCATATGTGTGTCTCAGAATGTACGCATTTCACGTAAAGTCTGAGAGCCGGAATGTACTGATATTATCAGCCGTTGCGCTTTGCGCGATTCTGAAACATACCCTAACCCGATTCTTTTCCAGGTTTTTGGTTCCCCGCTCATGTTGTGTGAACCTGTTGTGCTGTTGTTCTCCAGTCACCAACTCCAAAAACCAGCAGACGAAAACACTTGAATTGCCAATATGTGACCACCACTTCCAACATATTATATCCTTGAGAATGGCTACATACGCACATTGTGTCGATGATAAGTCCAAAATAGAATGGATACCGTAAGTGGTCCTGAGCATCTCCCTCTGCCTGATACACCTGGAAAAAGTCGACCGTTGCGCTCACGATAAGACTGGCCACCGTGGACGGAGCACCGGCTCTGCAAAGGCCGATGCCCGGCAGAGCCAGGGCGTGGTCTGGTCCGCTCCGCTCTGCTCCTCTCCCCTCCTCTTGGCGCCGCCAAGTTGGCGTCGCTGCGCTCGCGGCCATGCGGTCGTGGGGGCACTTCACTCACTCCCCGTTCATCCCCCTCCAAGCACTCGGCGGGTGGATCCATTCATCTCCTACAAGATGACATACCTCGAGCCCCTCACGCCGGCGCGCTCGCCCGACGGCACCGCCACGCCGCGCAAGAGCTTCGCGTTGCTGCAGTCGCCGCTCGAGCCCGTCGAGCTGGCCGCCATGGAGCCCGCGCTCGAGCAGAAGCGAGGGGAGACCGAGGACGCCGCGGGCGACGCCAAGGACGCCAAGGTCGCAGCCGCGGCGGCGCCGCCGCCGGCGGCCGCCAGCAAGATCCTCTTCCTCGACGGGCTCCGCGGCCTCGCGGCCATGCTCGTGATCGTGCAGCACGCCTCGTGGATCGCCGACCGGCCCGTGGGCCAGCCCGCCGTGGACATATTCTTCGTGCTCTCGGCGTTCCTGCTGACCATGATTTTCGAGAAGAAGGCGCGCACGATGATCAAGGAGCGCGCCAACTGGCGCCGCTGGTGCTGGGCATTGCTGGATTACTTTGTGCGCCGCTTTTTGCGCGTGTATCCGCTCTTTTTCGTGATCACGCTGGTGATCTGGGCCATGCCGCTGGAGCTCAAGCAGCGGTACTTTGTGTTCCACCACCCGGAAGAGTTCAACGTGTTCAAGGTGCTGATCTTCCAGTTCGACTACCGGTACCACGTCTTCTGGACGCTGCCGCTCGAGATCATGTACTACTTCATCATCCCCGTGTTCGTGCTCGTGATCCTGCTGCTGCGCAAGTTCTGGATCGTGCCCATGGTGCCGCTCGCGTACCTCGTCGCGTACTCGGGCTTCTACTGGGAGCGCATCGATCACATGCCCTTCAAGCCGCACCTCCCGACTTTCCTCTGCGGCTCGATGGCCGCGATCTTCTACGCCAAGGCCGACCAGTTCATCACGTCGCGCAAGCTCTCGTTCGCGTGGTGGAGCTGGTTCCTGCTGCGCGCCGTTGAGATGTGGTGCCTCGCGCTGGTCTTCAGCGTGCTCTTCAACGGGCTGCTCTTCTCCTGGGTCTTTGAGAACCCGATCCCGAAGGGCCCCGGCGGCCGCTTCGTCTCGAGCAACGTCTCGGTGATCATCGTCTGCGAGATGCTGCTGCCCGGCGCCGTGTCCTCCATCCTCGAGTGGTCGCTGCTGCGGTACGCGGGCAAGGTCAGCTACTCGATGTACCTGCTCCACAGCTTCGTGCTGTACTCGCCCTGGGTCGTGCGCCAGTCGTACTACGACCGCTACTGGGCCATCTGGGGGCTCTGCTTTTTGCTCAGCGCCGCGTCCTACCACGCGGTCGAGTACCCGAGCCAGTGGCTCGCCGGCCGCATCGGCAAGGCCATCAAGGCCAAGGACCTCGCCGAGAAGAAGCGCGCCGTCGAGCAGCGCCCGCCGCCCGCCGAGCCCGCGCTCCAGGTGTAGCCAACGTTTTTAGAACCCGCCATGGTGGCGTTTACCGTAAAAACGGTAAACGCGTTGCCATACCCCCCGTAATCTACAATACATTACCAAATCCACGCTAAACGTCGTAAACTACCCCGTATCTTTTCCCGCCCCTAATGTGCCAGCTTCAACCTTCTTCCACTTTCCTTCCCCAATTCTTTGTTCAAACGGAAAGGAAACCCAAAGCCGTCAAAATGGGCCGCCCGCTGCTGCTGCTGCTGGGCGACTCGATCACGGAGTTCGGGTCCAAGTGGGACAACGACGGCTGGATCTGCCTGCTGCTCAACCGCTACAACCGCTCGGCCGACGTCGCGCAGCGCGGCATGGGCGGCTACACCACGCAGTGCGTCGTCCCAGTTTCCCTTTCTGGGCGGTGTTGGTTTCCCTTCTAATCCCCTTTCCCTCTCTCTTTCTCTATCCGCTAGATGGTTCATGGACGTGGTGATCAAGACGATCGAGAATGATCTGAGCTCGACGCTGCGGCCGCAGCTGATCACGCTGTGGCTGGGCGCGAACGACGCGGCGCTGCCGGACGGCCCGAGCAAGAAGCAGCACGTGCCCGTGGCCACGTACAAGGGCAACCTCCAAGCGATGCTCGCGGTGTTCCAGGCCAAGGCGCCGCAGGCCCACGTGCTGCTGATCACGCCGCCGGCCGTGGACGACGCGCGCCGCCACGGCCAGGGCGGCCAGGACCGCACGAACGCCGCCACGGGCGAGTACGCGCGCGCATGCGTCGAGGTCGCGCGCGAGGCCAACGTCCAGGTGCTCGACCTCTACGCGATCTTCAACGCGCTGCCCGAGCCCAAGTGGAAGGCGCTGCTCATCGACGGCCTCCACCTCAACAAGGACGGCAACCGGTTCATGGAGCAGCACCTTGCGGACACGATCAAGGCCTCGTTCCCGGATCTCCAGAAGCAGCTCGACACCTGGGAGTTCCCTCCGTACTCCGACAACGTGGAGGACGAGAGCTGCGAGGCGGCGCCGTCGGCGCTGGATGCGCCCATCTCGTGGCTCAGGTCGTGGCTCGGTTGAAAGGCACGGCGAGGAGGGAGACACGCGCCGACTATGCCAGGCTGGTCGAGGAAACACACGTGTGGTAAATGCATGTCCGCTATCGCCGTGCAGTTTTGGTGTTTTGTGGGATTACACTGGGAATACTCAGTCTCTACGACGGTGTCTCGCATGTTGGTAGACTACCTCAAGCTGGCGACATCAAAGTAAGGGTGGGTGCGTAGGGGACTTGGCTGCTACAATATGGTATCCCCTCCTCCGACGAATTATGGCGACGGGCCAGATCGTTTCTTAGCATCAGTTCGCTCATCGCAGCAGTTCGGGCTCACGTCAAGTGCAATCACGACTTCCTCGGGCAACGGCGTCGACGTCGGCATCCGCATCCGCTCGCGAGCAGCTTCCGCATTCTCGCGCTGTCGGATCCAGAGACCGATCCAGCTCGCGAGACGCAAGCATGGTGCCTCGAACGCGTGGAAAGAGATGAAAGAAGACAAGCCCCCAGATGGAAAAGAATCGGTCGTACTGCGACTGCTGACGCCAGATCCACGACGCATGGGCCACGATGCCATGGAGCAGGTACATGGAGAAGCTGATCTTGCCGGCGTGGCGCAGCAGCGACCATTCAAGCACGGACGCGACGGCACCCGGGCGTAACATCTCGCTCACAAGTACGACGGCAATGTTGCCGTGCACAAAGTGGACTCCGGGCGTCTGTGGTACGAGGTTCTTTGCGATCCAATGGAACGCAAGGCCCTCGAAGACGACGCTAAACATGACCGCGAGGAACGAGTACTCAACGGCGCGGAGTGCCAGAGTGTGATACCATTTGAAGACGAATTTGCGCTCGGCAAGCCAGGCCTCGGTGCGTCCATAGACGACGGCGGAGATGGAGCCCGTGAGGAACGTGGGGAAGTGTGGGCCGAGCGGTTGGTCCCAGTAGCGATACCAAGTAAAGCCGGCATAAGTGATGAAGATGATGATCGGGGGCAGGGGTATCCACGAGTTCGTAGCGCCTGTGGGCGTCGCTGGTGCTGGGTGCACTATCACAGTTGCGTTAGGGTCACCTTGTCGAGTAGCTTGCTTGGGGCTTTTCAAGAAAGAAAGAAAGAAACTGAGACCTCTGGAAACGCCCACCGTGGCGCGGCACCCGGCCGTACATTGGTCCCCTGGAGGCACCTCCAGGCGCCTTCGGTTGGGACCACGAGCCGGCGCCTTGACGCCGGCTGTAAACAAATTGCAATTTACCGACGCGTACTGGTTTTGGTGGGTTCTGCTGACGCGATCCATTTCCCAACTCGAAAGCCATAAGTAGAGAGAACGCGCCGGGCCATTTGGCGCCAACCTCCCAGCTCGCGAGCAACCGAAACGGGCCACGGCAACGGGTGGGCAATGAACGGCAGCTGTGTGAGCTTTGCGGCAACGGGTCATCTCCAGATGCGTTGGCGCGAACCCGCTCCACGCATGTAAGCGAAAACGGGTGTCGCGGCTTGCGCACAGACTACGTGCGGCCAGCTCTCATTCTCCAACTGTCGTTCTCATTATAAGTGGCGAACACATCAAGCGTTTTACACTGTGGTCAGCTTCTCATCTCGCTATATACAAGTGCGAGCACGAGCACTTGCATCTGCAGGCGCAGGAGCAGTTGGAGCCGGCGGGTTGCCGTTGGCGTCCCCATCGCGAGTTGTGGCGCGGATTTCGAAATGGTAAGATTGGTTGGAACGCTGCAAGATATCGTGAAAGATCGCGTAATTTTCACCAAGGCGCCAAGGAACCACCACGTCAGCCTTGGTGCCCCTGTAACTCCTAACCGCGAAAATTGGTCGACCAATCAGACTGCTCAATTTTTTCCAAGGCGGAGGCGCCGTTTGGGAACCAGCCTCTGAGAGCCATTCCCAACCACGGTCCGTGCACGGTGCACGCGGTGCGCATCAGAAATTCCGGTTGTGCACGCACCGTGCACGGTTGGGCACGAATCGATGTGCACGGTGCACGCTTCCACATTGTGGTTGATGATTGGCGGAAAATTTGACCCGTTACCACTGTCTCGATTTTCCGTTAAAACGGTATTGCGCTCATGCGAGCCCACGACGAAACCTTTCCGGCGTGCATGTGCATGGAGAAGCGTGGACTTCCGCACCAAGGTCCAGCACCGTCCACCACGTGGAATGCAGAGGGGGCCCTTCAAAAACAACGACGGAAGAGACGAGGGCTCTAGAAGCACACTTGGAGCTTCCTTGGCGAAGAGTCGACGTGCTGCGCCAACTCACATCTTCAAAGGAAGGAAGAAGGCCACCGAACATGCTCAAGAGCGCTTCCACTGCTCTTGTCGCCCGTCAAGAAAATGGCGAGGATGACAGTGTCCTGGCAGGCTCCTCGTGCTTGTAGAGGGTGCCGAGGGCGCCATGGGGCTGGTCGTTGGTTCGAGAGCTCCATGATGTTAGGTTGCCCCACTGGCAAGGCTGGATGTGCACCATTGACTGGGGATCCGGCGCCATTGGGGAGTCTCACTTCATCAACTATGAGACCCCCCAATGGCGCCGGATCCCCAGTCAATGGTGCACATCCAGCTTTGCCAGAGGGGCATTGACTGTGCGCCTCGTGCCATTTTGTGAAAGATTTCATTTTTTCATCGCAACTTCAACGAGCCTTCACGATCATTATCACCAATCAGATCACGGAGCCCACGAGCTGGAAGCGCGCAACGAGCCGCAAGCGTCGTGCTGACCATTTAGAACGAGCCCAAAGGGCAGGGCAGAGCCATCGAAATCGGGCTCTGTATTTTCGTACTTATGGCGGGAGAGCCCGTTTTTCTGAGAACGTGGGCTCACTGACTTTGGTGAGAGCTCATTATTCTGAGAAATGCGGCTCCTGGGAGTGCGGGCTCGTGGAATGCTTGGTCACAGTATGAGCACTGTGACTCACGGAGCACAATGTGAACGCACAGCCGTTTGTCGGCAGTGCTGTGCCAGCGTGCAGCTGACCGTCACGCGACAGGACTACGTACAGCGGAGGGGCGAATCACGTACGAGGTACTGCGTTGTACTTCGAGGTATTATACAGGACATCACGGGAGATCTCTCTCGCATGAGCTGGAAACGAAGCCACGAAGGACGGATGTGTTCCGTGCCAAAACTTGGGAGGAGCTTCTGACAAGCGAGGCTTGCTTTCGAGCCCCCAGAACTCACGGAAGCCGAAGCGAGATGCCAGATCCCTCACGCGGTTGGAGAGTTGGCAACGGACCATGTATTCAAGTACACCGACACGCTCATACTCGAAGCCAGGCTGCCACGGCGCCGAGGACGCGGCGCACGCGCGCGTCAAGCAACGACAGCACTGACGACCGCGGCTTCCGAGACACCGGCACGAGACACACGTCACTGCCGGCATCGCTGCCGCTGTGTTCTCCGAGGAGCTCGCCGAACGGCGGGAACTCGGACCGCTGCATCTGCGCATGGAGCGCCGGGAACTCGGTCCGGAGCGTGTCCACCACCAAATGCTCCACGACGCGATTGCCGTACGCACTGAGGTGGAGTCCGTCGCTGAGCAGCGCGCGCCACTGGCCATCGGGCTTCGCGCTTGTCCACATCGTGTGGAGATCCAGCACCGCGACACCCGCCTCCTCGGCGACCTCGACGCACGCGCGCGCGTACGCGCGAGCCTCGGCGCCCGAGCGGTCGAGTGGCCCGCCGAGCGCGTGCCGTCGCCGCACGGCGTCGTCCACGGGCGGCGGCGTGATCAGCAGGATGTCGGCCTGGGGCGCGCTCTCGCGCAGCTGGGCCACGAGCTCCTGGAGGTTGACCTTGTACTGCGCCACGGGCACGTGCTGCGCGCCGGACGGTCCGTCGGGCAGCGCCGCGTCGTTGGCGCCGAGCCAGAGCGCGATGAGCTGCGGGTGGAGCGCCATCGCGAGGTCCACTACAAGCGCCGCGAGCACGACGTCCACAAACATTCTACAGACGGATCCAGCGTGAGCCTCGTCCGTGAGAACGAGAGGGAGCGAGACAGAGACGTACTGCGTGGTGTAGCCGCTGAGCCCGCGCTGCGCGACATCGGCGCCGCCCTGGAAGCGACTCGCGAGCAGCGAGACCCAGCCGCCGGGCTCGGCGCCACGCTCGGTCAGCGAGTCGCCCAGCAGCAGCAGCAGCGGACGCGGCATTGGATTACCGGTAGGGTCTGGGGACGGTCTCCGATAACGGGAGAGCTCCAATGCCACTCGGACGGGGGACTCTGGTCAAGCCATTTCGTGCAAAAACGAGGCCTAGGTTCGTTTCCATTTGTGTAGCCATCAATCCGTCAAATCACCACGGCACGCTCACGAGCGCCGAGTGCGCGTCCGGCGTCGCCACGCAGTCGCCGTGGTCCGCTTGCTTGAACCAGCACGTGCCGCCGTTGTACGCGGTCCACGTGACGCGGGTGCAGCGGCCAGCGGCGAGGCACGGCTGGAAGCAGTCGTTCAGCGTCGCGCCGGGCGCGGAGCCCGTGTCGCCGCCGGGGAGGTCGCAGTTGTTCAGCCGCACGAACAGCGGCTGGCAGTGGCCCTCCGGGTTCGCCGGCGGGCCCACGACGTAGGACCCGGGCGTTGGGAACCCGGTCTCTCTGGGTGGGCTCGGCTGCCAGACCGCCGTGGTGAACTGGGACTTGAGCCAGCACGTCCCACCGTTGTAGAAGGTCCACGTCGTGGCGTGGCAGTCGCTGCGCGCGCTACACACTGCCAGCACAGCAGAATCCCCAAGAAGTTGTTGTGCGGCGCTGGTTCCGAGCCAATGTCGTTGCCTGGAAAGTCGATGTTCAGGGACAGGTACTGGCAGGGGAAGAGGCCCTTCGTGGACGCGCGCGCGCGTGTGGCGTTGCTGGCCTCGGAGACGTTCATCAATGCCACCGCGCTGCCATCGCTGGCAGCCGTGGCAGCACTAGCGATGCCGCCTGCGAGAAGCAGGGAAATGATGGCGGTCGCGTACATTGAGAGTGGTGCCGAGGGGAGGCTTCGGTGCTCGGGTCGGGGAATCTGAAAGTGACAGCGGACCCTCGTGGTTCCGCGGTCCTGCCCCCTGCCCTACCCACGGCCAATGGCACTGCCATCAACATCGCCCTACCAGCCACTGGGTACTGCGACTAGACTCAGACGCAAGCCCCAGGCTTGCGTCTGATTTGTTCTCGCTGCGGGCACGGCGTCGCAGGTTGCTCTGATACAGCCGCCCGCCCGTCCGTTCCATCGAAGGCGTGTCTAAACTGTAGTACTGCGCTACGTGCGATGCCGCTCGCACCACCACCTTGAACATCAAAGGGGATATTCAAGAGCCTCTTGACAAGCGGGCGAGGTGGCTTCTCGTACACGAGGCACAGATAGAGTTCAAGGGGAGAAGGTGTATTTGATCCTCGATCAGTGACGCCGCGATGTGCTGTCCGGCCCGCTCAGTACGGCCGGCTGACGATGCCCGAGTGGACGTTCGCGGCCGCGACGCAGTTGGCCCCTGTCAACGCGTCCTTGAGCCAGCACGTGCCGCCATTGTACGACGACCACGTGAACCGTCGTCAGTCGGCGTGCGCGAGGCACGGCTGGAAGCAGTCGTTCAGCGAGCCACCGCGCACGTTGGTGATATCGTCGCCGGGCAGATCGCAGTTGTAAATGGGCTTGTACATGGGCGCAGTGCCAGTTCGCATCCGGGAGCGGACCCAAAACAAAGGACGTCGGCGGCGGCGCGCCGAAGCCGAGCTGCGGGGTCGGCACCCACACGCCGTCGCCCGCCGCGGACTTGAACCAGCACGTGCCGCTGTTGAAGATGGTCCACGTTGCGGCGTGGCAGTCGCTGCGCGCGCGGCACAGGTCGAAGCACTGGATAGCGCCTCCCGGATTGTTGTAGTGGGCTGGCGCCGAGCCGATGTCGTTTCCTGGGAAGTCGACGTTGAGGAAAATGTGCTGGCACGGGAACGCCGCGTTCGTATTCACGCGCGTGTGCGTGGCGACGCTCGCCTCCGAGGCGTTCACGGGGGCCGCCACGGCGCCGTTGGCGCTAGCAGCCGCAACGCCGCCGGCGACAAGTAGAGAGACGACTGTGGCCGTGCGCATCGTGATTTGGGGCTCTCCAGGGGTGTGGTGGAGAGAGCTTGGAGCTGTCGGTGGAGAATCCGAGAATGACAGCAGCGAAGGTGGCCTGCCGAGCCACTGGCCTCGCCTGAGCACTGACTTCTCTACTGGACCCGTATGGCAAGACGGGATGCTCAGTGTGATATGCCGTCTACGAATCGGTGATTGGTACATGAGGAAAAGGGAACTCAAGGGACACACGGGAACTATGTAGTACGTGATTCCTGGACGGCACCCAACGATGAACTTTCCTGACATGCAAGCATATCGTGTGCCACACTTCACCGCCTGATACAATGCACATGCCATGCGTGCCTTGTATCATGTTGTTTAGTACCGTATCCACTAAGACTATCCCACGGTTCTCGTATCCTGCGCCCGCGCCGTCGTGGTCAGCAGGCGTTCGCCCTCTTGGAGACCTTGGCGCGGCGGCAGCGCGCTCCCGCTCCCGCTCGCCCGTCGCGTGCGACGCGCGACCACCGCGAGCAGCGCGGCGACGCAGACCAGCACCAACGGCGCCAGCAGCCCGCCCAGCGCGTCCACGCCGTTGTCTCGAGTGGTGATAGTGCCCGTGGCAGTCACCTCCGTCTCACGCCGCAGCACGAGCGCGCGCGCCGGCCGCACGCTCCCGAGGACCTCCTCGACAGCGGGGGCCGTGCGCGGGGGCGGGGCGTCCCACCGCGGGAACTCGAGCTGCTGGAGCTGCGTGTAGAGCGCCGGGAACTTGGCTGCGACCGCGCCCGTGATCAGCCGCTCGACCAGCGCGTTGCCCTCGCTGGACAGGTGGAGCCCGTCGACCAGCAGCGACCGCCACGCCTGGCCGGGGCGCAGCGTCGTGAACAGCGTGTACACGTCGAGCACGGGCACGCCCATTTCCTGGCCCACGGCCACACAGGCGCGCGCGTACTCGCCCGCCGCGGCGTTCGAGCGGTCGAGCAGCCCGCCGGGCTGGCGTCGACGGCGCTCCTCATCGTCCACGGGCGCCGGCGTGAGCAGCAGTACGTGGGCCTGAGGCGCCTTGGCCTGGAACAGCGCGACCAGGGAGCGGAGATTGGCCGTGTACCGCTCGAGCGGCACGTGCTGGCCGGCCGAGGGCCCGTCGACCAGCGCCGCGTCGTTGGCGCCGAGCCAGAGCGTGATGAGCTGCGGGCGCAGCGTGGTCGAGAGGTCGTCCGCGAGCGTCGGCACGACCAGGTCCATGAACCACCTTGTCGGCCACACACAAACCAAAGAAGTTCGGGAGTTTGGATCCCAAGCAGGGGAAAATGAGACTCTGGGTTTCTAATACGTACTGCGTGCTATAGCCGCTCATGCCGCGCTGCGCGATGTCGGCCGAGCGCGCGAACCGCTGGAGCAACCGCGAGACCCAGCCGCCGGCCTGCCAGTCGGCGCCGAGCTCCGTGATCGAGTCGCCCAGCAGCAGCAGCAGCGGACGCGGCATGGTCGAGGGCGTTTGGTGGGCTGGGGTTTCGATACGCGGAAGGAAAAGCGAAGTGAACGTGCGTGGTGGCCGTCCACTGGCTGGCTGGCTGGTGCAGGCGGGTGGCCACGTTGTTGGTGAAGCGGCGCCAACTGCCAAGGGGCTCTTCCTCAGCTCAGCACGACTGTTCAATGGCAAGTCGCACCGTTTGGAGGATCGTGGAACTTCAACATCAGTAGTGTATCTATTTACATGTAGTGGCAAAAAAACGGATCAGCGCTCGACTGCGGGCAATCACGCGGCGTAGTGTACGTCTATCGGTCCATCGCGGGCTTTCCTGTCGCCCGCGTTCTTCAAACACATCAACAGTGGGTGGCACGAAGCCACGGTGGCGGTGGCAGTGGCTGTGGCGGGCCTGGTCTCCGCTCTACACGGTGTGGTTGTGGCCGGGGCCGTGGCCGTTCACGGGCAGCGCCGGCGCCATGCGGAGGCGCTCGATGGCGTCCTTCTTCTTGATGGCGGCGCCGACTTTGCCGGCCGCCCACTGGCACGGGTACTCGATGAGGTGGTACGAGATGGTGCTGAGCAGGAACGTGAGCCCCCAGATCGCGAAGAGCCGGTTGTAGAACGTGCGCTGGTGCGTGACCCAATCCGAGTACACGACGAAGCTGTGGAGCATGTACATCGAAAAACTCACTTTGCCGGCAAAGCGCAGCAGCGACCACTCGAGCACCGAGGAGATGGCGCCGCGCTGGAGCATCTCGCACACGATGATAACGGAGACCGTGGCCGACACGAAGTGGCCGCCGGGCGCCTGCGGGATCGGGTTGTGGTAGACCCAGTCGAAGAAGAGGCCCTCA
>JAADWV010000081.1:0-80654 GCA_023336295.1 Pythium folliculosum
ACAAACGCCTCGGTGAGCCGCGGGCTCGCGGCGAAGTGGTGCGGGACATGCTTGTGCACATTCTTACTGGAGGAGTAGTGACAGTCCTTGGTGACGGCGTCCATGTCGTGCGGCTCGTCGACTTCCATACAACGTCGCCTCCAACGCTTGAATACGTTCCCCGCCTTCAGTGTGTGCCACGTGTAGCGGTGCCCTCACTTGCACACACCGCGCTTGGGCACATCCAGGGGCTCACACAGCACGGGTCGCGATACCTTGAACTGGCTGGCGCTGTGCTGCCCGGATTCGCTGATCTTCTCCCGATTGGGAGCTATGCTCGCCCAGCAGCGTCCTCAGTTCGTCGTGTGTCATGGTGGCCTACAAGCGCTTGGCACATGCAAGGCCGGCGTCCGTTCGCGCCATCAGCTCCTTCTATTGTCACCTCATCGCGGCTCTCATCCCGAGGCCATCGCGGGCGCGCTGCATCCTGCTGCTGCACAGCGTGACCGTATTGTCCGCTCGCAGCACCTCGTGGTCTGGGTCCGTATGTTGCAGCTTGAGTGATGGCGTCTCTGTGGCCGTGTTGGTTGACGGCGCGGACGACCGCTTCGCGTGCCGCCTCGTCTTCGAAGACGAGGCAGCGGCGGCGCGCCAGTGCGTGCTCCACCTCTCGGCCGTGGCGACGGCGCAGGACGCGTCCGCGTGGTGGCTCTTCCAGTTCGCGGCCGAGGCTTTCGAGCGCGTGCTGGACACGTACGACGATGGCAGCCCGGAGGAGGAAGATATGGAGCTTCTCGTTTTGGTCCCGATCCATCATCCGTGACGACGGTTTTGGACGTGCTTCACTTAGGTTAACCTTTTGTTTACCTATGCGGGTAAAATGTCAATATCTGTCTTGAATGTGTAGATCATTTGTAGCTCTCAGCTTGCGCTGAGAGAATCTTCCAGGGGATCTATTACAGTATTCTGGACTCGAACTTTTTCGAAATGAACAACTGCAACTGCAACAAGCGCGTTCGTATTCGTATCAGCAACAACGGTTCAGTGGAACCCCAGGCAAAACATTGCTACGCCACCCGAAGGCAGTTGACGGCGAGCACTGGCGCGTGCTGTATCACTACACTCACACAAAACTGTCGGCTCAAAGTCCATCATCCATCACCCGGACGGACAAAGCCCCGAGCCAACCCGCGCGCTGGCGCCGCCTAGAACGTCTCGCCCTGGAAGAACTTCTCGATCATCTCGAGCGCGACGGCCGGCTGGTCGCGCGGCACCATGTGGCCCGAGTTGAAGAGACGCAGGAACGTGAACTGGTTCGAGTAGGCCTTGGCCGTACCGGCGTTCACCGAGCCGTTGCCCGTCACGAACGCGTGGTCCTCGGCGGCGTTGAACTCGGCCTTGTGCTTCCAGTCGAGCGCGGTGGCCCAGGCCTTGTTGCCGTACCAGTTGCAGACCGTGTCGGCGTCGCCGACGTACAGGAGCACGCGCACGCTGCCGTCGTTGAGCAGGTCCGCGACGTAGCTCTCGAAGTTGACCGCGACGTCGCCGCTCGTCATGAAGTTGAGACCGACACCGGCGTCGCACTCCACCCACGGCTTCTTGGGCTCCGCCGTGACGTTGAGGTACTTGCGCACGGCGTCCGAGTTGAGGTAGTCCGAGACGTACGTGATGTCGTAGCACTGCGTGGCGTCGGCGACGTCGCCGCACGGCAGGCGGATGTCGTACGGGTTGCGATGCGCGTTCTTGAACGGCTCGAGCACGACCTGGCACTCCAACAGCTTCTCGTCCGTGAGCGAGAAGTTGCCGTTCGCGAGGATCTCCTTGATGGTGGCGGCGCACTTGGGGAAGATTTCCTGCGCGTGCGCGTAGTCCTCCGGGCTCATGAGCGTGATGTTGTACGTGTTGTTGACCATGTCGAGCTGGTGCTGCGTCTGGATCTCCGGGTTCGTGAGACCGTTGCCGATGGCGATACCCTTGAGGTTGATGCGCACGGGCGTGCCCACCTCCTTGATGATCTTGTTCTCGAGCCAGATCTTGTGGGCCGCGGCCGGCACGTAGTGGCCAGCGTAGCTCTCACCAGTGATGTACAGGTCGCGGCCTTCGAGCTCCGGGTGCTTGTCGAGGAACCCGTTGAGGAACCAGAAAAAATTGTCACCGACGTCGTCCTCGTCCTTGTCGGCATCATCGGCCTCGGTCGAGTACGAGTAGCCCACGCCCGAGGGCTGGTCGAGCCAGATCACGTTCGCGTGGGTGTTCCACGAGAACGGGTTCAGCTCGGTCGTGAGGTCCGGCTTGACCGTGCACGGGCCGTTCTCCGTGAGGAGCGCCATGAGGCTCGAGCAGCCCGGGCCGCCCGTGAGCCACACGACGAGCGGGTCTGTGGATGGGCTCGAGCGGGACTCGTAGTACCAGTAGAAGTAGTTGTCCGCCTTCTTGTTGGGCAACTTGATGTAGCCGGCCTCGGTGTTGGCGATGCCGCAGGTCACGCTGTGGACGTCGATCGGCGCCGGCACCGTAGCCACCGCGGGAGCGACAGCCGGAGTCGCAGACGACGCCGCGGGGGTCTTGGCCGGCGGCGTCGTCGTAGCCACTGGAGCCTCAGTCGTCGGCTTCGGGGCCTCCGTGGCGTTCGCAGCCACAGGTGCCTTCGTCGTGGCCACAGGGGTCTCCGTCGTCGGGCTCGGGGCTTCCGTGATGACTACCACCGGGGCCTCGGTCGTGGCCACAGGGGCTTCGGTCGTCGGCTTGGGGGCCTCCGTCGTCGGCTTGGGGGCCTCCGTCGTCACCACAGGAGCCTCAGTTGTGGGCTTCGGGGCCTCCGTCGTGGGCTTCGGAGCTTCCGTCGTGGGCTTGGGAGCCTCGGTCGTCGGCTTCGGGGTTTCCGTGGTCGGCACTGGGGCCAACGTCGTCGGCGCGGGTGTGTCCTCCACAGGCGCGATCTGCGGCGACGAGCCCGTGGCCACGGCCGTGCCCACGTTGTGGTTACTGCTGCCACCGCTCGTGGCCCAGAAGCCGACGGCGACGGCGGCGACCACCGCCACACCGGCGATCGCGGCGAAGCGCTTCTTGCGCTGTGACGTGGCGGCGTCGCCCGTCACTCCGCGCAGCGGCGTGTTCTCGCGGGCCATCGTAAATGGAGGAAAGAGAGAGAGGGAGCTTCGGACTATCGACGGATATCCGGAAGTGCGATCTTCGTGCGGAGACCCGGAGCTTGGAACTGACGGCGGTGGTCTTGTGGGTGGACGGAGCTGCTCACTTTTCCATGAGGAGGGGATCAGTAACCATCATTCTGTGGGATGACGCATCACGGGGAGAGCACAAAAAATCGAAGCTTTGTCTAGATATGTAATTAGTTCAAAATAAGGAAGTTGTGCGGCGTTTCTCGAAATTCGACAAACGTAAACCCAAAATCCGGTTTGACTCCAAAACATGTTTAGAGCAAAATACGCGTTTTGACCCTTTGCAGTAGAAGGCTGCGCTGCTTACATAGAGGAATACTGGAAGAGATGGAATCGGCGAGAGCCATGGGCTCACACGCGACGCACCGTGGGCGCCGCCGTCGTGGGCTCCACCGGCGGCTGCGTCGGCGCCGCCGTCGTGGGCGCCGTCGTGGGCGCCGGCTGCGTGGTCGGGGCCTCGGTCACAACGGGCTTGGTGGTCGGGGCCTCGGTTTCCGGGGCCTTGGTCGTTGGCACGGGCTCCGTGGTCGGTGCCTCGGTCTCGGGCGCCTTGGTCGTGGCCACGGGCTCGGGCGCGAGCGTCGTCGGCGCCGGGGTCTCCTCCACGGGCACGGCCGGCACGGGGTTGGCGTCCTCGGGCTTGGCCTCGGTCGTGACGGGCGAGGCGTTGCTGGCCGCGTCGCTGTGGCGGCTCACGCCCCACCAGGTCACACCGATGACGAGCACGACGACGATCGCGGCGATGATGCCGATGCGCTTCTTGCGCTGGTCGCGCGCTGCCGAATCGGTGAGCACGCCGCGCAGAGGAGTCTTCTCGTTGAGCACCATGGCAACGGGAGTTGGAGGGAGGATAAGAAGAAGACGGGGTGTGAGGACGACGGAGGATTCCAAAGTGACGAGATCGGGGGAGACCGCGGCGGAGTTGAGCGTGGGTTCTTTCTAGAATCCAGAAACGCCTGGGCTCTCTGTGACAGTAGAGCGAGGGGACCCCAAGGCCGGCGCAACTGTGCAGTCAGTCACTTCGAGGGATACGCAAGGAGGAGGAAAGGAACCCGCGCAGCAGACGGGTGGCGGCGGGCCGGAGCGATCGCTGAAGCGTGCGGGCTGCATGGGCGTGGATACGGGCTCCCAAGGCGTTCGCGCTCTTTGTGTGTATCCATCGGTGGAAGCAACGGCGCGATTGGCCCGCGCAGGCGACGCCGCGCGCGCGCATTGGCCGGACGCAGCGCGCGTCAGCACCCATCGATGCCAGCCGACGCGCGCGAATGAGATGCGTTCCCGGAAGCTGCCCGCGGACAAAGCGCCCCCACATGAGACAAGAGCAGGAATTTCGAACAACAGCAGGGTGCTGGTGCGAGGGAAACCCTTTGTTATGTGGTATGAAAAATTCGTTCTGATGGAATTGAGTTCTTTTCGTATCATTCATTTGTGAAGGTTTTAATCATATAACGCGGGTCTTCATCGTATAACGAGAGACTCAGGTCGCTTTATCAGAGGGAAAAGTCGAGTGTATCCATAGGACGAGGCAGAAAATATCGAACAACTCTTTGGCTCGAAGAGCTCTCCCGCCATCTGGGTCGCCTCTGGATGCTTGGGCGGTTCGATTGAGGAGACTGGCCTCGAGCTCTTCTGGCAATCCAGCGTCCTGATGCCGCATCGGGATCCTGTTCCGTTCCTTGAGCCGGAAGGCGGGTCCGATCCGATACGCGGCTCATGTGGACGCGGTCGGCCGCCGCATGTGGCCGCGTCAGCGTCTTTAGACCAATGGGAATGGCGGTATCGGATCGTCACCCGCGAATGCGCAAGCGGTCGGGTATGGCGGAGACCGGAGGAGCCGTGTTGAGTGTAGGGACCGTGGTCTTGGAATCTGAGTCATGCGATGGACCGCCCCAAGCAGAAAAAGATCAACGACGACGTGCATGCATCCAAACTTTGGATTCCAAAGACTAGCCCACAATGTACTGACGTCACCCACGCCCCGTCCTATCGGTCCCGACGGTACAGTACTAGAACGGTTCGTTGCGCAGGAACCGCTGGAGCATCGCGAGCGCGACCGCCGGTTGGTCCGTCGGCACCATGTGGCCGGCCTCGTACACGCGCAGGAACGCAAAATTCGCGTACGCGCGCACGACGCCGGCGTCGACGCTGACGGCCGCCGCGTCAGCGCGCGCCAGCGGGTCCTGCGTCACGAACGCGCGCTCTTCCGCGGCGTTGAACGCGTCGTGGCCCGACCACGGCAGCGCGAGCGTCCACGCGCGGTTGCCCAGCCAGTTGCACGCGAGGTCGGCGTCGCCCGCGTAGATGAGCACGCGCACGCCACTGTCCAGCAGGTCGGCCACGTACGCGCTGTACGAGAACGAAAAGTCGCCCGAGCCGACGAACGTCGCCATGACGTCCAGGTTGAACGCCGTCCAGTTGCCCACGGACGGCGCGACCCCCAGCGCCTCCCGCACGGCGCGCCGGTCGAGGTACCGCGCGACGCTCGAAAAGTCGGCGCCGCACACGGAGACCACGCCGAGCCCGGTCGGCTGCGTGCACGTCTTGCGCAGGTCGTACGAGTTGCGCTGCGCGGCCGAGTACGGCGCGATGAGTTTGTTGCTCCAGCAGGCCACGGCGTCGACGCAGGCCGAGCCCTCGGCGGGCGCGCGCTGGCACTGCTCGGTCCACGCGATGCACTGCTTGCTGTCCTCGCGCATCTGCGCCACCTCCGCGTCCGAGAGCAGCGACACGTTGTAGCTGTTGCCGCGCGCCATCTCGGCGTTGTATTGGTACTGTGTACGCAAGAGAGAGAACCATCAACTGTGAGTTTCATGGCGAGTAAGAACACCGAGTCAAGAAGGCGGGACGCACCTGGATGACGGGGTCCGTGTGCCCGTTGCCGATCGCGATGCCCTGCAAGTTGATGTGTCTGCGCGGCTCTTGCGAGACGCCGCTCTTCTGGTTCTCGAGCCAAATGTAGTGCGCGGCGCCCGGCACGTAGTGGCCGCCGTAGCTCTCGCCCGTGATGAAGAACGCGCGGCCGTCGAACTCCGGGTGCTTGTTCAGGAATCCTTGCAGGAACCAGTAGATGTTCTCGCCGACGTTCTGCTCGTCGCGGTCGGCGTCGTCCTGCGGCGCGTTCGAGTACGAGAAGCCCACGCCCGTGGGCTGGTCCAGCCAGATCACGTTGGCCGCGTGGTTCCACGCGTACGCGTTCGGCGTCGTGGTCTCGCCGTCCTCATTCACCGAACACGGGCCGTTCTCCGTGAGTAAAGCGAGCATGCTCGAGCCGCCGGGCCCGCCTGTGAGCCAGAGCACGAGCGGGTCCGTGCTCGGATTCCCCGAGCTCGACTCGACGAACCAGTAGAAGTAGTGGTCGTCCTTCTTGTTCGCGAGCGTCACGTAGCCAGTCTCGTACGGACTCGAGCCGCAGCTCCAGGGCTCGGAGCCGTTCATGAGCGGCGCCGGCGCGGCGCTCCCACCGGCCACAGTGGCCGCATCGCCGTCGCTTGTCGCGGTCGTGGCAGTAGTGGACGCCGCCTCGTGAGGTCGTGAAGTCGCCGGTCGTGACGAGAGGAAGATCGCGAGCACGAGCGCGACCGCGAGCGCGACGCTCAGCCCGACCTTGGCCCACTGGGACTGCACGCGCGTGCGGCTCCGCGCCGGCACGGACGCCACGGGCGCAGATCCGTTCAGCGGCGAGCGCTCGGTCGCCGCGGCGCGGTTGTTCATGGCTTCGGGTATCCGACCGAGTCCCTCTCTGTGGAGCGACGCGAGATTACTGTGTTTTTGGGTTGGTACGAATGGTTCCACGGAGCTCTTCGATCTTCAAGTGCGGCACGTTCCCAGATCACGGTGGGTGGTCCGTCCGCTCTCTTCGACGACGCCCAGCCATAGTGGCTGAGCCATTTGCGTGGAGGCAGCTGCGACGAAGACGCACGTCAAGTGGCGTCAGACATGGCTCCACCCTCCGCTGCCACGAGCTCGTCTTTTTTGGTCCAATCCACAAACCTCAAATATCAGGTCACCACGGTCTCCGATATTCACGGTGTCTGCAGCGTGTAAACAGCGTTTTCCTGAAAACCATATTTGGACAAATTTCACGTTTCACTCCACACTGTCCTAGCGTGAGGCGAGGCGTGGCTCGTGCTCTCTCTCTCTCTCTCTCTCCTTACAGCGGCTCGTTCTTGAAGAACTTGGTGATAAACTCGAGCGCCACGGCCGGCTGGTCCTGCGGCACCATGTGCCCCGAGTTGAGCACGCGCAGGTACGTGAAGTTCTCGAACGCGCGCACGACGCCGGCGTCCGTGCCGTTGCTGCGGAACGCGCGCTCCTCGGCGGCGTTGAACGCGTCTTTGCCCTTCCACGCGAGCGCCCTCGTCCACGCGTCGCCGCCCTTCCAGTTGCACACGAGGTCGGCGTCGCCGTTGTACGCGAGCACGCGCACGCCGGCGTCCAGCAGCTCGCCGAGGAACTCGGTGTACGAGAACGAAAAGTCGCCGGCCTTCTCGAAGCGCGCGGCCACGCTCGGGCGGATGATGACCCAGTCCTCGGCCTCGGGCGCCACGTGGAGCGCCGCGAGCACTTCCGGCTGCGAGAGGTACGTCTGCACGACCGAGTAGTCGAGTCCGCACACGGTGAGCCCGCCGATGGTCGTGGTCTGCGTGCACTCCTTGCGCACGTCGTAGCTGTTGCGCTTGGAGACCGAGTAGGGCCCGATGAGCTTGTTGCCAAAGCACGCGAGCGCGTCGGCGCAGACCGACCCCTCGGCGGGCGCGCGCTGGCACTGCTCCGTGAGCGCGACGCACTGCGGCGCGTCCACGTGCATCTGCGCGATCTGCGAGTCCGAGAGCGTCGAGATGTTGTACGAGTTGCTCTCGGCCATGTCCACGATGTGCGCAAACTGCGTGGCCGGGTCCACGAGCGCGTTGCCCAGTGTCACGCCCTTGAGGTTGATGCGGCGGCGCGACGCGGCCTCGGGCTTGGCGTTCTCCTGCACGATAAAGTGGCCCGCGCTCGGGATGTAGTGGCCGGCGTAGCTCTCGCCCGTGATGTAAAAGTCGCGGCCGTCGAACTCCGGGTGCTTGTCGAGGAATCCTTGCAGGAACCAGTAGATGTTCTCGCCGATGCGCACCTTGAGGTCGTCCACATCGGCGTCCTCGTCGATCGCGTTCGAGTACGAGAAGCCCACGCCCGTGGGCTGGTCCAGCCACACGATGTTGGCCTGCTGCGTCCACGAGTACGGGTTGGGCCGCGTGGTCTTGCCGTCCGCGTTCACCGTGCACGGGCCGTTCTCCGTGAGCAGCGCCGACATGCTCGAGCCGCCGGCGCCGCCCGTGAGCCACAGCACGAGCGGGTCCTGGCTCGGGTCGGGCGAGCTCGACTCGACGAACCAGTAGTAGTAGTAGTCGTCCTTCTTGTTCGCGAGCTTGACGTAGCCGGCGTCGTAGGCCGTGTTGCCGCAGCTCCAGGGCTCCGAGCCGTTCATGAGCGCCGCCGGCGCCAGGGGCGCCGTGGCGGTCGCCTGGATCGAGGACGCGCCCGGCTCGGTGGCCAACACGGCCACGCCCACGACCAGCGCGAGCGCGACGGCGCCGCCCATGGCCAACTTGATTGCGCGGTTGCGGCGCGCCACGTACGGGTGCGCCTCGCCGCCCGTGCCCGTGAGGGGCGTGCGCTCGGTCGCCATGGTCTCCGTTCTTCTCTCGCCTGGGCGTCCACTTGGAAAGTGGGGGGAAGCGAGGGACAAGTCCGACAACCGCGTGATTGGTGATCTTTCTTGTCCTGTGTGGCGCGTTCGCGCAACGGTCTCTCGACCAATGGCGCGCGGGCAAACAGGGCGGCGTGGGACCCGCGACGCAGCCGCTCATCTTCAAGGACGGGGCGACGGGCAAAGAGGATGCGCCGGCCGCCCGCGACACAAATCACCACGCATCACTCGTCGCGCGGTAGAGGACGTGCGGGGTGCAGCCATTGAGATCCAAAGTCATTTTCGAGACAACATGGCATTGCTACGTTAGAGCTGACCGACAAGGCCCGAGCGAGTCCCGGGGCCGTCGCAGTGCGTAGTATTCGAGGGATCTAGTACACTACGTCGGCCGCGAGTGTGCTCCCTGGCTGGACGCGCAGGAGCAGCATCCCTTCAGGGCCCAAAACTGGTGGCGGCGACCCCGAGGGTCCTTTACAGGGGCACGTTCTTGAGGAACTTGTTGATCATCTCGAGCGCGACCGCGGGCTGGTCCTGCGGGACCATGTGGCCCGAGTTGAAGATGCGGAAGAACGTGAAGAGCGGCGTGGCGCGCACGACGCCGGCGTCGACCGCGGCCTCGGTCACGTACGCGTGCTCCTCGGCGGCGTTGAACGCGGCCTTGCCCTTCCACTCGAGCTGCTGCGTCCAGGCCTGGTTGCCGGCCCAGTTGCACATGGTGTCGGCGTCGCCGGCGTAGATGAGCACGCGGACGTCGTCGTTGAGAAGGTCGGCCACGAACGGCGCAAAGTTCTTGACCGGGTCGCCGGTCGAGTAAAAGTCGGCGTTGATCTGGTTGTTGCACTCCTGCCACGCGCCAACCTTGCTCGAGTCCACGCCGAGGTACTGGCGCACGTTCTCGGCGTCGAGGAACTTGGAGACGTAGTCCATCTCGTAGCACTTGGTCGCGTCCTCCTTGTCGCACGGCATGCGGATGTCGTACGGGTTGCGCTTGCCCTCGCGCAGCGGCTCGAGCAGCTCTTCGGCGCAGTAGATGTACGCGTCCGTGCACGCGGAGTCGTCCTGCTGACAGGCCTTGAGCTTGTCGCCGCACACGGGCGCCGCGGCCTTCATGGCCTCGACCTGCGTCGCGTTCGCGACCAGCGTGATGTTGTACGCGTTGTCGATCATGTCGATCGTGTGCGGCCACTGCACGACCGGGTCCGTGATGCCGTTGCCGATGGCCACGCCCTTGAGGTTGATCTGGGGGCTCGCCTCGCTGCTGTTCTTGTTACGGAGCCAGATCTCGTGCGCGGCCGCCGGCACGTAGTGGCCGCCGTAGCTCTCACCGGTGATGTAAAAGTCCCGGTCGCGCAGCTCCGGGTGCTTCTCCAAAAAGCCCTGCATGAAGTAGTAGATGTTCTCGCCCACGTCGGCCTCCTTGTTGTCCTCGTCGCCGGCCGCGCCGTACGAGAGGCCCACGCCCGTGGGCTGGTCGAGCCACACGACGTTGGCCTCGTTCGTCCACGAGTACGGGTTGAGCTGCGTCGAGAGGTCGGGTTGCACGTGGCACGGGCCGTTCTCCGTGAGCATGGCCATGAGCGACGAGCAGCCGGGGCCGCCCGTGAGCCAGAGCACGAGCGGGTCCTTGCTCGGCTGGCTGCGCGACTCAAAGTACCAGTAGAAGTAGTTGTCGTCCTTCTTGTTGGGCAGCTTGACGTAGCCGGCGTCGTGGCCCGTGAGCCCGCAGAAGAGCTCCTCCGTGGCGCCGCTGGCCGTGGCCGCAACGACCGCGCGCGCCTCGGGCGCCGCGTCCTTGCCGCCCGACGAGAGCGTCGCGACGAGCCCGGCGACTGCGCCGAGCGCCACCACGGCGGCGCCGATCTTGAGCAGCTGCTTCTTGTTGTTGGAGCTGTTGGCGGTGCGCGCGCCCGTGAGCGGCGTGTTCTCGTTGAGCGAGGCCATGGCGGAGAAGGACGGAGGAGGGAGAGTCGGGGAGAGAGGTCGTGCGCTTGAGCCGGCGTGTCCGCGAGTGAGCAGTGACTGGAACAGAACGAGAAGAGCCTCCGGATAAAACCCACTTCTGTGTGTTGTGTGTCAAAGCGAGGAAGGGCAGAGCGGCGCAGGAGATGGGTGATTGATGGGATGGCTCCGTTTGCACAGGCGACTGGCTCGGGGTCCAGGCTGGCGACGACCCGCACACACCAAACAAAGGAGACATCCGGCGGGATGGTCCACTGGATCTTGTCTCCTCATTTCATACAAATTTAAGATTAACCGAAGGTATCAGCTATCCCAGTCACACCCAGCCGTGTTCGGAGTGACGGTCTCCTTTGTCCGCATAGCCAGTGCGGAGCTCAGCTCCCTGCCGAACGTCAACAAGCCCCGGGCGACGAAAGCAATTGTGCGCGGGCGCTCAATTCGAAGCGGAGTCTGTGCTTTTGGTCTCCTCTCTTTGGGGATCTTTGTAGACTTGTAGACGCCGCCGCCATTCGAAGCACCACCATGGCCACCACGACCTCTGCTAAGACCGTGCTGATCACTGGCGCGTCGCGCGGTATCGGCTTCGCTCTCGCCGAGAACTACGTGCAGCAGGGCTGGTGCGTCATCGCCTGCGCGCGCTCGCCCGCCAACGCCGACAAGGTACTGTGTGGGAGACAATAGCTCCTCGCTTGTTTCCAAGTGGCTCCACCCGAGACTCATTTATTCGCTTGGCGTGAAACAGCTCCGCGCGCTGTCGCCGTACAAGGTCGTGCAGCTGGACTCGGCGGACGAGGCGTCGATCGAGCGCGCGGCCAAGGAGCTCGCGGGCGAGGCGATCGACGTGCTGATCAACAACGCCGGCATCCTCGAGAAGGAGACGCTCGAGAACACGCAGAAGGCCGGGCTCATGAAGCAGTTCGAGGTCAACGCCGTGGGCCCGTTCCTGGTCACGCGCGCGTTCCTGCCGCAGCTCAAGGCCGCCGCGGGCGCGCGCGGCGAGGCGCTCGTCGCGCAGATCTCGTCCGACTACGGCAGCTTCACCGAGGCCGTGCCGCGCGGGCTCTTCGGGTACCGCGCGTCCAAGGCCGCGCTCAACATGATCACGCGCAGCCTCTCGCACGACCTCATCAAGGACAAGATCGCATGCTTGCTGCTCCACCCGGGCTTCGTCGCGACCGACATGAACGCGCACAGCGGGCCCGTGAGCCAGGCCGAAAGCGTCGCCGGGCTCACCAAGGTCATCGCCGGAGCCACGCTCGCTGACAACGGCCGCTATTGCGACTACACGGGCCGCAACATGACCTGGTAGGTCCATACGCACACGTGTGGCGCATGTAGCCGGCTCGAAGTACACGCCCAACGGGCTCTTGCGTTCATTCTCATGTCCTTGCGTTTTGGGACCCATGGTCTTCGGAGTAGAGTGATGGTCTAGTTCTGCGACATGAGCACACTTGATCATTGTAGACTCAGGATGAGCGGGGGACGGACTCGCCTGGATCCCGTCAGTTCGGCAGTAACCGGTATTCCAATCCAACACAGACAGACCACATACAACAAGACACCATGACCGAGAAGACTGTGCTGATCACGGGCGCCTCGCGCGGCATCGGGCTCACGTTCGTCAAGCACTACGTCGCCGCCGGCTGGAAGGTCATCGCCGCGGCGCGCAACGTGGACAAGGCCGACGCGCTGCGCGCGATCGAGCCGCACAAAGTCGTGCAGCTCGACGTGGCCGACGAGGCCTCGATCCTGCGCGCCGCCAAGGAGCTCGAGGGCGAGGACCTAGACCTGCTCATCAACAACGCCGGCGTGCTCTGGCGCGAGATGCTGGACAACACGGTCAAGGCCGACGTGATGACCCAGTTCGAGGTGAACGCCGTCGGCCCGTTCCTCGTCACGCGCGCGTTCCGCGACAACCTCAAGCGCGCGGCCGCCAAGGCGGGCGTCGCCAAGGTCGCGAGCCTGTCGTCCCGCCTGGGCAGCATCGAGTGCAACGACAACGGAGGGCTCTACGGGTACCGCGCGTCCAAGGCGGCGCTCAACATGATCAACAAGTCGCTCGCACTGGACCTCAAGGGCGACAACGTGGTCGCAATTGTCATCAGCCCGGGCTTTGTCGCCACCGACATGAACAACTACGCCGGCACGGTGAGCCAGGACGACAGCGTCGTGGGCATGGCCGCGGTGATCGAGAACGCGACGATCGAGGACACGGGCGCGTACAGCGACTACACGGGCGCCGCGCTGCCCTGGTGAGCACTCTGCCCACGTAGGGCTCCACTCTGCGAATGAGAGCCCAAGTGTCGTCCTGTTCACCACGACTAGACAGACATTCTGCTGTTCGCCGTCGCGCTCGCGTAAATTCCAATCAAATACAGATAATACCATCTTGGATTTCACGATTTGACTGACCTTGTACTCTGCTGACGGGAGTCCGATCGAGAACGCGGGGCTCTCTGATGCTGTGACGAAATGACGGTGGTGCGGCGAAAGAAAGTTGAGTTATGAGACTGAAAACAGCTCTCTGTGATGCATCAAAGTATGGGTCTAGGTACCTCTATCCATTCACACATACGCGGAGTTTTTCTCTACCACTCGCTGATCTTGTAGTCCTTGAGGAACTGCCCGAACATCGGCGGCTCGGTGTTGTCCTCCTGGTGGAGCATTAAGATCGGGTCCAGCACGCGCGCAGCCGCGTCAATCTCGTCCAGAGGCGTCTGTGACACAGGAACACAGGAACAAATATGAGACCCCTTGCTCGTCTACGTCCATCCGCAAAGCGGACACATACCTGGAAGTTGTGGCTCGTGGCGATCCGCACGGCCGTCTCGCGCGGGTTCTCGTCGTTGATCCAGCCCGTGTCCACCGAGTTCATGAAGATGCCCTGCTGCGCGAGGTCCTCGGCGCACGTGCGCGTCATCATGTTGGCCGCGGCCTTAGCCATGTTCGTGTGCGGGTGGTTGGGCGTCTTAGCGCGGTAGAACTTGCCCTCCATCGCGCTCACGTTGATGATGAACTTGTGCTTGTTGGTGCTCTGAAACAACGCAGCATTAGTGAAGCCCCGAGCATGCGTGAGTGTCCACGACGGCGAGATTACCTTGAGCAGGAGCGGGATCACGCGCTTGTTCAGGATGAACGGCGCCATCGTGTTGATCGCAAACACCTCGACCAGCTCTGCGAAGTACAAGCAAGACAGTAGTGTTAGTTACTTTGCACCAGTGGTGGCGATCAGCCTTCCTCTATCAAGACGTACCCATGGTCTCGATCTCGTCGATCTTCTGGACCCACGTGTTCTTCGTGCGCAAGTCCACTTGCTGATTGTTGGTGTCCACTTGGCCCTGTGGGAAGAGCTGCGCGGTGTCCTCGGTTACCTTGTCCTCGGGCAGCATGGCGACCTGCGAGAGCAGCACCGACGACGGCACGGCTGCCGACGGCGTCAGCTGCGACTGCGAGGAGGGTACCAGCGCACCGCTCTCCGGCGCGGCCGCCGCCGCCGCCGACGACGCTGTCTCTCCGTTCTCGAGTCCCAGCAGCGCGGCGTTGCCCCGCAGTAGCTGCTGCGCGCCCGCAAACTGCTCGGGCACGGACGCGACCTCGGCCTCGAGCAGGTGCTTGTAGTAGTGCACGGGGCGGCGGATGGTCTGCGTGGCGTTGTTGATGAGGATGTCGACGCGGCCGAGCGTGGCGTCCACGTGGTCCATGAACTTGTCGATCACGCCGAGGTCACGGAAGTCGAGGCCGTACACCTGGAGGTTGTCGCGCCAGGCGCTAAAGTCGGGCTCCAGCGCGAAGCGGTAGGCTGCGTCTTTCGGGAACCGCGTGGTCGCGACCACGACCGCGCCGGCGCGCAGCAGCTTGAGCGCGATCTCGTAGCCGATCTTGACGCGCGCGCCCGTGACGATCGCCACGTGGCCCGTCAAGTTCGCGGTCTGGAGGCGCTTGGTAAAGTTGAGCGACGCGCACGCCGGGCACATGCGGTCGTAAAAGTGGTGCAGCTCGCGGAACTTGACCTTGCACGTGTAGCACGAGCGGTGATGGTGCAGCTCCGCGGACGGCTGCTGCGTCTCTGTCTCCTTCTCCTGCCCCGCCACCGCCTCGCCGTCTTGCGTGAGCAGCCCCGGCAGTGCGCGCGCGGCCGCGCCGTCGGGCACGGGCGCGAGCAGCGGGTTCTCCTGCGTGAGCTGCGCGAGCCGCGCGAGGCGCTCGGCGCGCAGCTGCGTGTTGTTCACGAACTGCTGGTCCAGCGCCTTCTGGCGCGCGCGCTCGATCTTGAGCTTGCGCTTCTTCTCCTGGCGCTGCGAGTCCGCGTCCGCCGACTGCCCGTGGAAGAGCTTCTTGCGGAGCTCGTCGATGAGCGGCATGACAGCCTTGCGCAGCGGCTTGTAGCGCGGCGCCTGGAACTGCGCGAGCCCGCTTTCGCCGTGGAAGCGCGTCAGCACGGCCACGCACTGCTGGAGCTCCTCGTCGCTCACGAGCGGAGCCGCCTCGGGCGGCGGCGCCGCCGCCATCGGCTCGTCCGCGCACGGGCCGTCCATCTGCCAAAATGACGAATGCTTGGGACCATTGGCCGCGTTACTTATGGAGGATCCATAAGTAACGGGGAGAAAGGCGTCGAGTCATTCAAAGAGGGGAGCTCTTCGGATAGTGACATTAGTGCTTCCCGCCAAAACCCAAGAAAGAGCTGGCGAAAATGGAGCACGAGCACCCGGCGAGTATGACGGCGCGCGCCGTGAAGCAGACGCTTCCGGACCGCGCGGTCGTCACGAAGGACGCGCGCGTGATGATCAACACGGCCACGAGCATGTTCACGCTGTACCTGTCGACCATGTACGTTCGGTTTGAGGTTTGGGCGGCGGGGCAGGAGGGAAGGTATTGAGTTTGTCTGTTTGCGATCACACAGTGCGCACGACATCTCGACCAAGAACAAGCGCAGCACGATCACGCTGAAAGACGTGCTGGCGGCGCTCAAGGACACGGACTTTGAGCGCTTTGTGGAGCCCGTGGAGCAGTGCCTGCTGGGTACGGCGAATGGACATTCCGTTTCCAGGAGGTTTGGGGGGAGCTTACTGCTTTTCCTTTTTCGTCGATGCTAGACACCAAGGCCACCGACGCGCGCAAGCGGGCACGGAAAGACGCGCAGAAGGCTGCTGCAGCCGAAGGTGGAGCTTCACTGGAGGACGAGGGTGAGTCGTTGGAGACGCCCATGGCTGCAGAGACCACAGGTGAGCAAGACGAAGAAGTGCCGATGGAGACAGACGCGGACCTCGACGGGGAGCAGACCATTGACGAAGACGAGGAAGCCGAAGAGACTGGAGAAGAGGAAGACGACGCGCCGACGGATGAGCCCATGGAGGACAAGGCGTTATCTCCACAAGCCACCCCAGCGGCGGGAGATGTCGGTGAAGATGCGACGATGGAGGAAGAAACGAAACAGGCAGAGTGAACAGAAATGATGGAATGCGAAAATGAATGAATGGCGGTTGTAGGAGCATATCAGTCTTCCATGGGCTCACTTAGGATCCCCACGTCGGCCTCTCCGCGGCGCTTCTTCGCGTGGTCCAGCACAGCGAGTGGCGCGTTCGTGAGCGCGTCCATGGCCTGGCCGTACGTGAGTCCCATGAGAATGCCCACGTTGGCGATGTCGTAGGGCGACCGCAGAAACAGGTCGCGGCTCGAGCCGCTCGAGAACACAAGGTGGCGACCGTTGGTGACGCGCACGAGGTTTGCGGCGTTACTGAAGAAGTACCGACGCCCAGCCGAGTCGCCCAGGCACGCCGAGTACGTGAGCTCGAAGAAGATGCCGCGCTTGGCCGCGGCGTCGATCCAGGGTTTTTTGATCTGGAAAGGAATGCGGTTCGCGACATCGAACGTGATGAGGTCCACGGCGTCTCCCTGCTCGCAGAAGAACTGGAAGACCTTGGCGTTGAGCGCCTCCACGGCGACAATGTCGTACGACTTGAGCACCGGAGACACGAGCTGCACAGGCATTAACGACGGTCAGACCTCTATAAGCCATCCACACTCTTGCTCCCGAGAAAAGCAAACTCGTACGATGGACTGCGCGGCGTTCATGTCTTCGACCTTGAGCGTGATGCGCTTGAGCTGGCGCAGTTGGCGGCCCGTCGTGGTCGTGAGCACGCCGTCGTCCTTGAGCGTGAGCGCGTTCGCGAGCGCGGCGGCGTACTGCTTGGCCTTCTTCGCGGCCTTGCCCGACTTGTCCGAGATCTCCTGCGGAAGCTCCAGCACGAGCGACGCCTGGCATATCCACACATGGTGAGTCTAGCGAGCGGCGCGCACTGCTAGTAGGAAAACCGCACCTCCTTGGGCTTGGCGTTGCCCTCACACTCGACGTTTACGCCGGCGCATGCGTAGCCCACTGGTCACGATACAGAATAAAAATGAGCCCGCTGTATAGATCAAGCTCTCCGCTATACAACGAGACCAAGCTACGCACGTCTTGTGAGCTCTGCGACGCTCACGCGCGTGCCGGCGCGCACGTTCAGATCCAAGTACGGCATTTTGGTTACTCTTGCAGCTTGATGGTGGCTCCAAAGTTGCCGTTGCCACACGATACGAACCGGTTTTTACCCACTTGATACAAACCGATAGAAACTAAAACAAGGATTTAAACCCCAACCTAAAAAACCTCGATAGACCTCTGCGCCAACCAATCCAGCGGCTCACCTCAGCGCCACTGGCTTTGATAGACCTGGGACTCCGCTGCCGCCCGCCTGCTATCTCCCGCCCGCACACAAGTGGAACCACTGATCAAGAACAATGGTGCGGACATGCTGCGTCTATATGAGGCGATGGCGTCGACACCAGGGTCTAACTGTGGACGGTGTTGTCGCTCCTACAACAGGCTGACGAACAGGAACTCGCGAACATTGAGCTCGCCGCTCTCCGCAAGAAGCGTGCCTTCAAGAAGTTCACGTTCCGCGGCGTGGACCTCGACAAGCTCCTCGACCTGAACCACGAGGAGCTCATGGAGCTCGTCAACGCGCGCGCCCGCCGTCGCTTCTCGCGCGGCCTCAAGCGCAAGCCGATGGCGCTCATCAAGCGTCTCCGCAAGGCCAAGGCCGCCGCTAAGCCGCTCGAGCGCCCTGAGGGCATCAAGACCCACCTCCGTAACATGATCATTGTTCCGGAGATGATCGGCTCGGTTGTCGGCGTGTACAACGGCAAGGTCTTCAACGGCATCGAGATTAAGGTGTGTTCCAGAACCTCATAGCTCTCGGGGGATGGCGGCTTATTCACCCGAAGAGTGGTCAAGCGGCCGGCCGCCGCACGCTACGGTCGTCCACGGAGCATCCCAAACTCGGCTTCGTTCCACTGTTACCTCTCCTGTCGGCGTACATGGGTTTTCTCATCTGCGTGGCGGAGGCGGTCTGTATGGGACAGTTGAGGCTCCACTGTGGGTAGCTAGTGTGGTGGTCTGGCTGCTTGGCCCGGCTTCCATCCCCTCGTGAAGTTCTGTGTACGGGGCGACCCAGGGAGCATGATTTGTCACTGCTTGCTTGACATATTGGACCCGGCGGTCGGCACAACCCGTGCCCATACGTGTGGTGTCGCGGGCGGCGTGTACTGACGTTTTGCTGTTCTTGCGTTCCCCACAGCCGGAGATGATCGGCCACTACCTCGGTGAGTTCGCCATCTCGTACAAGCCGGTCACCCACGGTCGCCCGGGTATCGCCGCGTCGGCCTCGGCCCGTTTCATCCCGCTCAAGTAAGCGCGCGTTGGAACTACCGTGCCCAACCCAGTTTCGTTCCAGCCCGAGATGGCTCGGTGACGGCGGCCCGCTTGCGGACCGACTCCCGGGCTGCCTCGGGGTGCAGTGAGCCAAGCCATTGTAATACACTTGCAATCCAACCAACGTCGGGGTGTGGCCGTGGGACCCGTCCGCTCGCCCGAGCTGGACGCCCATCGCCCGCACCCTTCTTCCAAGCCTACCAACTCTCGACCGAGCAGCAGTACGACGGCCGGACGGAGACTCGAGTCGAATAGAACGAGCGGTGTGGTGGTCGCGGATCAGCCAGTGAAGATGATATATCCTTACTATTCCGATCAACGGCATGAGAAGAAACAACAAACTGATAATTTGCACGTCAGTCTGAGGCTTCCCGACCACCATCCGCGCGCTCGACCCCGGACTCGTCGTCAACTTCCTGTCGCGTCGACTGCTGCATGGTGTGAGTGTGGTATGCCGTGTGTGATTTGTCTACATGTTGCATATCTGCATTCGAGTCATGATGCATCAAATGCTGCGAGGGGTTGCCAGTGATGACCGTTCTCACCTGAGAAATTTTCATTGTGATGAAAATCCTAACTAAATTCCAATTGATCCTACTGAGGCACCCCAAACAAAACACCCTGAGTAATCCAAATCGACACATTCGTTCGCACCATTCTTTTGTTTATCGTTGTCTCGAGGTGTTGGACTTGGCTGCGCTCGCGAGCGAGGCCGCGAGCTCCGCGGCGTTCGCCTGCATGGATCCGTAGCCCTTCTGGTTGCCCACGGAAACGACGTACCCGGAGAACGAGCGCGTGCTTGGCTCGGCGAGTGCGCTGCTAGTGAACGTAGTCGCCGTGATTTTGGACGAGGAGTTGAGGTCCGCCGAGAGCGGGTGGATGATTGCGCTGTGCGGAGATGGCATGTTGATCGGACCGCGCAAAATCGAACTGGTCGTCATGACGCCGCCAGCTAGACTGCTGGCACCCGTTGCCATGCCGACCGGGCCGGCTTGAGGGTAGTTGCCTGTGGAGAGAGCACGCACATGGGTCAGAGCTACCACGAGAGAAGACAACTCAAGGCTCCCAACAGCTCGAACGCACCACTAAGAGCTGGGTCGTAGTGCACACTTGTCATCCGCCGCCGATCGAACCGCAGAGCGCCGAGGTTGAGCTGATCACCACCCGTATTGGATAGCGAGGCGTTCAGAGCCGACGCCACTGTGACCGTACCTGAAGGCAAGCTGAGCGTGTACGGCGTAGGCATTGAAGAGTTGGCCCCGGCTTGGTTACTCACGCCATAGCCTCGGTATGCGGACATGTTCCCACTGTTGTGCACCAAGCTTTTCGTGGTGGTGTTGCCGGGGACGATTGCTATCGTCGAGTCTGGTGGATGATCAGACTTGGGGAACGTGCTGACCGATTGGACCGGTTGCTGATTGGGGCTAAAGCCGGCCGGTGAGATCGGGTTCTTCCGCAGCAGCGAGCCCGCGAGGACATCGCCCGTGATAAGTTGGGACATGTTTCTGTTCGCAGCCATAACCATCATTTGTGCACCCGCTGTAGAGTTCTGCATGCCATGCTTGCCAGGCACCGATGACGGGGTCAAGCTGAACTGAGTCGTCGGAATGTTTGATGGCCGTTCTGCGTTTTGGTTCATCATGGCTCCCGCACGCTCGTGCAAGAAGAGAACCTCTACTCGCTCGCGTTCCTCAGCCCCGACCTCGCGCCCATCTAAGCTTCTCAGCGTGTTGAGCTTGAACAGTGCCGTAGGCCGATACATGTGCTTCTTCACCAGGGGGTTGTTAACGAGGTGGAGCTCCACGATCGTTGGCATCGAGGTGAGCTTGTCAAGCTCCTCGATTTCGTTGACTCGATTATTAGAAAGATCCAGAAACTGCGTCGCAACAACATGAGCACTCGTGTGTGACAGAAAACTCAGGAAGCATCACATACCTCTATACTCATGAGCTCGTTGAAATTTGAGAGCGTTCGGAGGCCGTTATCGTCCAGGCTCAAAACTCGTAATCGACGAAGAGCTGTGGTCGACTGTGGATCAAGTTGACGGATTTTGTTTTTGTCTAGCCTTAACTCCAAAAGCTCAATGTTGGAGTCGAGCCCAGCGAAAAATACGATGGCATTCCCCTGGAGGTGCAATATCTGTCACAATAGCCTCGAGTGAGAAACTCTTTCGTCCGCGGTGAGTGGGACTGATATCTGATGCACGTACCCTCAGATTGTCGAGGTGCTGCAACCCCAGGGCAGTCATATCGTTGATCTGGTTGTATGCCAAGAACAGTTGCTCCAGTTTTGTGCAACTTAGAATGCCTTTCCCTTCATAACCTTCAGGCAAAGCACCACCCGCAGCATTTGCACTCAGCAGCATCCTTTCGATCCGATTTCGATTCAGATTCAGGATTCGCAGCTTGGGCAAGACTTCCAGACCAGTGATGTCACTGATCTGGTTGTTTTCGAAATTGAGTTCCCTCAAGTTTGGGAAGATCTTCCCGTTGATGTTTCCAACTTCTCGAATGCGGCAAGAGGACAAATCGAGCTCTTGCAGCCTGTCGAAGTTGCTGCTGCCGCACTTCTCAGCGATGAACTCAACCGTGAGCTTCCCGCTGTACTTCTGCTTTGCCTCGCTTTGGTCTTGTGGTGAAACACTCACTCCATCGAGAACCTTCACGCGGCGCAGGTAATAAACCGTGTACAAACGGTAGTCTGTCATTCGGGTGATCTCGTTTCCCGTTAGATCGAGAATAGTGAGTTTCGGAAGGGCCTTCAGGTGCTGCACCTCTTTCAGATTCTCAATTCGGTTGTTTCCGACATACAGCTCCATCAACTTCATTGCCGAGGCTAACCCACGGAGGCTCGTGATCAAATTATCTTCGAGAGACAACTGTGTCAAGTTCTCCAAGCTCTCGAGCTGATCGATGGTCGTCAGTCGATTCCGCGCAAGGTTTAACCTCTTCAAGAACGAAAGCGACGACAAGTTCTCTACCTTCGTGATCTCGTTGTCCTCGAGGTTGAGCTCTTCCAGTCGTGTACATTTCTCGAGACCATCGATATACCGCACAGCATTGTCAGAAAACGAAAGTATTCGCAAGTTGACAAATGGATCAAAGCCTTCGATAACTGTGATCAGCTCACGAGTCAAGTTGAGTTCTTCAACTGCAGACCAGCATTGTCTGTCTTCGAGTTCAGATTCACCAGTAGTATTTCGGTTGCTCACATTTACGTTGGAAGCGGTGCTGGGGCCAATAGACTTTGTTGCTCGATACCGCCCCCACAAAATGTCGGGTGACAGCTTGGTAAGGAGGCGTTGAGATGACAAAAACTCATCTCTAGTAACCTCTTGCTCGTCGAGAAACTCGAGCAGCTTCCCAACGACACGGACCATGCGGAGACGATATCGTTTTGTCGCGCAGATTGGATTCTTTCGTAGGTTCAGGTTCCTTAGTGACAAATCGGATTCAAAAGAAAAGCCGACCATGTCGTCGAACGTCTGGATCTGGTTGTTGCTGAAATCTACCTGTACTAGAGAGTTGATGCTATCAATGTGATCAATCTTCGTGAGGCGATTGGAGGAAACATCGAGGTGCGTCAGCTTCGTCAAGACACGCAGCGACGAGTCTAGGCTCTGAATGCGATTATATGCCAGAACAAGTACTTCAAGGCAATCCTTCGTTGCAGTCAGATCTGGCATGACTTCCATACCACAGCCAAGCAAGTGAAGATACTTCAGCCGCCCCGTTTGTACAAGGTTGAGCCGTGTCATCGGAAGCATCGAGTCGCTAGAGTGAGCGATTCGACCAAGCGGTCCAGCGTCCAGAAGCTTGAGAACCGCGTCGTCAAGAACGTTCGCGTTTGGGCTACCAACGCCGCAGCTGTCTTCATCAACTTGAGGACTCGCTGGCCGTCGGATTCTGTATCGCTTCTCGAAGTCATCAGCGAGACCCCATGCCGCCCCCAGTCCAGAGTGGTCCTCCACAGTGGCTTTCGCAGAAGCAGCGTCCAAGCCCTGTGAAAGCACGGATTCCATAGCCCTTGCTTGTTGGGAAGAGGTAACGTACTGGTACTCCACCAAATACTCGGGGAGTACTAGCGTCTTGTCGAACATGTAGTACATTTTTTGCGAGGCCTCGTTGGTGGCATTGCTGTGAGCATGGTTAGACTTCACAACTTGAAGACTGTGCAAACCTGAGTGATCCTTCAGATCGACCGGAGACGGGAGGGTCTCGTTGTCCGTAAGTACCTTAGTATATCCGGGGAACACCTTGACCACCAAGAGCACGCCACCAGGAATATCCCAAACGCCTTGAGAAGCGAGCTTGGCAGCTTCCCTCATCTCACGCGTGAATTCGGTACGCAGTTCATTTTCTTGTTCGCGAACGCTCAACGTCGAGTACTTCGCGATACCTTGCTCGCTCAACTCTCGCTTTTGGAGGCTGACACCTTTGGATGCAAATGTGGCAAGCAGACGGGGGGTCTCAAGTAGCGATACTGAGTTGGACAGCTTCACCGCGCCTTCTAACCCCATTGCTCGGTATTCGACAGGATCGCGGAATCCGTATTCTGCTGCATAGAACTGGTCTGGCTCGGGCTTTCGCATATAATCCATCAGTGGTGGTTGCACGTAGAACAAGTATTCGAGCGAGTTTTCTGGCACCGATCCTGGTGCAGCGACTTTCTCGATAGCTTCTTCAGCCGCTCCGGGGTCATCGTCTTCATCCTTTGCAGTGACTGTTACCCCTTTCTTGGATACGTTTTCCTTCACTTGATCCTCGTTCACCACCAGGATTTCTTCCATTCGAGCGTGGAATCGATTCCGGAGGTATCGGTTATTGATACGAGTCACACGGGTGATTCGGACATCCGAAACGCCGAATGGGCGCAAATCGGGGATAAAAAGACGGGACTTGACGAGATCAACACATGATGCATACCAGGCATCGGATGGACTGCCATCTTCTAGCCGAATGTTCCCTCCCGTGTCCAGTTCGAGCATCAGTCTTGAGATGTTCACGTCTGCAGTCCATTGTAACCTCGAACGTATGCAGTCGAATTCCTGGTTCATACGCGCGATGGCGGCACACTTGTCCCGAAGGCAGTCGTCGATGCCTTGCAGCTTCGCCTTGATAGCTTCGACGTCCACCCCGCTACCTTTAATTGACTCGCCGCATTCGAGATCCGCTAGAGCTCGCTCGATTTCTTTCTTGTGGCGCATGAGAGCCGATATGTTCAACTCCACATGCTGCTCGGTGTTGCGCCGAACATCGTTAACGCGACGTATTCGATGCTGCACATCGCGTTTCATGCACTTGATGCGCATGTTGTAGTACATTTTCTTCTTGAGCATGGTTGCCTCGGCGATTTGCTTGTTGCGCACCGACAGTTCCACGGTATCCAGCCATGTGAGTCGAGTGAGCTGGCACATCAGATATGTTTGGTAGTTGCATAACCGGCACACAGGATTGTCGCCGTAGTGCGCGTCACTTAGCGTCAGCACGGCCAAATTGTCCAAGTTGGCGAGGCTGAGCAGGCTCTTGAAACTGAATATGCGATTGTCGGCCAGGTTGAGCTCTGCTAGACTCACACACCCGTTCAAGGCAGAGTCGATGCGCTCGATGCGGTTCCGGCAGGCCCAGAGTGTCGTGAGTTTCTTCGCGCCCCAGAGCCCCTCCAGCTTTTCGATGCGGTTGTCACACAGCCATAGTTCCTCAAGCGCCTCCAGCGCGCTGATCGGTTCCATGGACTTGATCTTGTTGCTGCTGAGGTTGAGCTTCTTGAGCTTCCGGCAGCCTTCCAGGTTGTCGATGCGCGTGAGCCCGCACTCAGAGATCGTGAGCTGCTCGAGGTTCGGGCAGCTCTCGAGGCCCTCAATCTGGACGATCGTCGGGTGCTTGACGATCGACAGCTCACACAGCGCGGGAAAGTGCATGATGCTCTTCATGCTCGGCCAGAACCCCAGGAACGTGTCCAGTACGGCCACCGTGTGCGCTTTCTTGGCGAACTGCGAGCTTGTCAAGCCGTTGTCGCGACACAACTCCTGGAGATCTTTGTTCGCCTCGAAGATCTCGACGCGCGCGCGCTGAAGCTCCGACAGGTCGCCGCCCGTGCTCTGCCGCTCCAGCGCAGGCGGCGCCGCGTCGCCCTCTCCGACCTCTCCACTTGACGACGCCGTCGCGTGCGCGGCGCTGCCCGCGCGGGACGCCGTTGGCTTGCCCGCCGCCCCTCCGCTCGGCGCCAGCTGGCTCTGATTCGAAGGCGGCAGCGGCCGCACGGGCAGCGCCGGCTCGGTCTCGGCGCCCGACATCGCTGCTCGTGGCGCGGTGCTTCACAGTGGCAACAGGGGACTCTCCGACCACCCCAACGCTGAACTGGACTGGCGCCAACCTGTGGCGACGTCACTCCGTCACGATGGTGACCGCGCGCTGGAGGACCAGCGCGGACGCAATGCGTTGATCTAGCGGAGCGAGACCGGAGAAGCGGGCGGTCCCATGGCCTTCAAAAATAGCGCAACTAGCGGCATACGTTTCCCCTCCACCGCGACCTCCATCTCCCATTTTCACCGGGAGTGCAACATTCGGAACCAGCGTAACCCATCGCGTAACCTTCGCACCTAATGCGAACTTGTTACTAAGTTCGTATACGAACTTAACGACGCCGGCATTTCCAAAGCAGGCCACAAAGCAAGACGGCCATGGCGCGCAAGTGGTCACTGCTCGCGCTGCTGCCGCACAAGGCGACGCCCGAGCAGATCGTTTCGGTAATCGCGCTCGTGCTTGCGCTCGCGGCGCTCGTGGTCCACGCCGCGGTGTTCGTGCTCGTGAGCTCCGTGGCGGCCGCGGTGCTCGCGTTTGTGACGGGCCTCTTCACCGTGCGATGGGTCTACTGGAACGGCGTGGGCGTCTGGGCGCCCGACTGGGCCTGGCTGCGCGATTCGTCTACGCTCATGGACCAGCTGTCTACCACTCCGCAGCAAGAGGGCACGCTCCGCGTCGTGTGCATCTCCGACACGCACGGCAAGCACCGCAATGTCCAAGTGCCCGCCGGTGACATCCTGGTCCATTGCGGCGACTTCACGCACAGGGGCACGCACACGGAGATCCGGGACTTCAACGACTGGCTCGGCGCGCTGCCGCACCGCCACAAGATCGTGGTCGCCGGCAACCACGACTTCAGCCTCGACGCGGCCGAGTACAACCTCCACTGGGAGAAGCGCTGGCGCCACAGCGAGTTCAACGACCCGAGCGTCTCGCGCTCGCTGCTCTCCAACTGCACGTACCTCGAGAACCGGTCCGTGGTCATCGACGGCGTCAAGATCTTTGGCTCGCCCATGACGCCGCCGATCCCGGGGCGCGTCATGGCGTTCAACGTCGCGCGCGGCTACGCGGCGCAGCAGTACTGGGCCAAGATCCCAAGCGACGTGGACATCCTCGTGACCCACGGCCCGCCGCACGGCGTGCTGGACAAGACCGTGACGGGCGTGCGCGCCGGCGACGAGTCGCTGTTGAAGGAGATCCTCTCGCGGTGCCGCCCCAAGTTCCACGTGTTCGGCCACATCCACGAGGCCTTCGGCATCACGCGCCTGGGCTCCACCGTGTTCATCAACGCCGCGACCAACACGCTGCTGGGCAGCCCCAAGCACCGACCTGTCGTCTTTGACATCCCCAGCAAGTGCTAGGCGTCATCCTGGCGGACAGGAGGAGCGCTTTGCCCCCGCAATCACGTTGGACTCCTCGGGCACAGACAACTGAGACCTGCGACCCACTGAGATTAGGTAGTCGGGGCTTGACAAACATTAGAATAGAAAGGACATATATGCTGTGGAAGCCCAGTTTTCATGAATCAATGATATTGATTTAGGGAACGTATACATAATGAAATTGTTTATGGCCTCCTAGTGATTATTGGCCCATGCCACGATCTTGAAGAATGCCGAAGAGAGAGGAGAGGGACAGGAAGAGACCGACCATTTGCGAATCTCTCTCTCTCGAGCGAGAGGCCATGAAGAGCCACGTGGATAAGGACGGCGCCACGGAGGCGCCGCCGCCGCCGCGCAACAACCGCGCGATTTACGCCAAGATCGCGCCGCTCGCCGGCCTGGGCATCCTCGAGGCGCTCTCGTTCGGCATCATCATGCCCATGGTGCCCATCGTCACGACCGAGGTACGTACATCTGAATGGACGCTGCTCGCCTTTGACGCATCGGCAGTACTCACAATGGGAGTATTGGGGTTGCATAGTACTTTGCACGACACTACACCCACGGCGCGCCGATCGACTGTGGTAAGGACTCGCACAGCGCCGCGTGTATCGCCGGCTCCAAGGACGCCGACTGGTGGTCAAGGTGAGCTTATGATCTGCGCGAGTGGGGAGGTGGGAAGGATGTCCCCGCTGACCGCGGCGCTGTTTTGTAGCTGGATTGGCGCGGTCGGGTCGATCTGCTTCTTCATGATCTCGCCGTCGATGGGCATCGCCTCGGACATCTACGGGCGCAAGGTAGGACACGTGACGTCCCCATCGTGCTCACATCAGTGGATTGACGTGCAGCCTTTGTGTCTGTGTATCGATTGTTGTGACTAGCCGTTTGTGGTCGCGAGCCAGATCATGCGCTTCGGCGTGCCGTTCACGATGATCTACTTTGTCGAGTTCAACGGTTTGATCTGGCCCTACTTCACGCTCCGCTTCATTTGCTCCATCTTCGAGTACGTCTCCACTCGCTGCATCGTATCAGACAACGCAATACTTACTATACGGCATGTGGTGGTCGATATAGAACGATGGGAGTAACCAGCGCTGCCATCGCGGACAGCATCGGTGCCGAGGACCGCGCGGCTGCGTTCGGGCTCCTGTTTGCCGTGTTCTACATCGGATTCAGCGTCAGCGCCGGCGTCTCCGGCTTCTTCACGCGGGTGCGGCGCATCGAAGTCTCTAACACACACTATCAGTGTGCGGGTCGCTAACTTGCTTTTGCTCACACGCAGAGCCAAGTGCTGAGGATCTCGGCGTTTCTCTGTATCACACGCGTGCTCTACTCGATGTTCGTCTTCCCCGAGACGCTGGCGCCGGAGAAGCGCACGAAAAAGTCCAAGCGGCGCCAGCGCTGCAAGAACCCGATCTCCGGCATGTCCATTCTGATGCGCTCGACGCTGTTCATGCGGCTCACAGCGATGATCGCGATCACGACATTTGTCGGTGCAGGCAATGGCCAGATCCGCATGTTCTACCTGAACACCGTCATCGGCTTTGACGAGAAGGACTCGGCGCGACTGATGCTCGTGTTCGGCGCCGGCTCGATCCTCGCGCAGCTCGTGCTTCTTCGTCCCCTCATGAAATGCGGCAGGGAGAAGGGCGTGATCGTGGTGTCAATTGTCGGCCGCATGCTCGAGTGTGTCGCGTACATTGTGACGGCGTTCATCCCGGAGAAGTGGGTGATCTACGCGACGATCGTGCCTTCGAGCCTTGGCGACCTGTCGTTCGCCGCGATCTCGTCCCTCAAGTCGATCAACTGCTCGGACGCGGAGCAGGGCCGGCTCCAGGGCGCGATCTACAGCGTACGCGCTGTGTTTGAAGCCGCCGGCCCCGTGGTGTTTGCGTACATCTACAACTGGATGAAGCGAGACGTGCTGTGGACGCAGATTTTTCCGTTTGCGGTCTCGATTGCGCTCTACGGCTGCGGCGCCATCGTCGCGATGTTCTTGCCGGTGCCACGTGGCAACGACCCGCCGCCGATGCCATTCAGTCCCGTGTCGACCACGGCGTCCACACCAACGGGCCCGACGTCTTCCATGGCCAGCTCGTTCGCGTTTGACTACAACGACGGAGATGACGATGAAGATGATGACAGTGATGAGAACGCGTACCTTGCGGAGCCGTTGCTGGGGCAGTACGACAGCAAAAGCCGCGACGTTGGTGAGGTCTAGCCAAGATGGTAAAATCGGGCCAAGCAAGACTGCACATATGTGAACTACATACACCAAGAGAGTCTGCATGGACGCCTGGCCCAGCGAGAATCGAAAGAAACCCTTTCGCCAGGATCGAAGATCGCCCGCGTATGCGACACCCGTCACAGGTTTAGTCGTAACATCGTGGCCCGGACCAATCCACTTGAAGAGATCCTTATGCAATGTGAAAGGTTCAAACACAACGCTTTATTAGTTACCGTCATTCCTGAAGAGTCATCGGATTTGATGGGTATTTGTTGTAGGGTATCGGAGCCCCTGACACACCTGACGCTCCTGGACCTTGAAGAAGACTTGGCCCCTTCGCTTTGGAGAAGCCACACACATCCGCGCGAGACGGCGACCGCCCACGACGCAAGAAGACACGACCGCGAACGACCGCGCGAGAGAGATGAAGGCCGCTCGGGGGGACGCGCCCGCGGACGGCGCGGCGTCGCCGCGGCGCGCGAGCCACCGCGACGTATACAGGCAGATCGCCCCACTTGCCGGGCTCGGGCTGCTCGAGGCCTGCTCGTTCGGCGTGATCATCCCGATGCTGCCCATTGTGACGACCGAGGTGCGTGCGTCTCCCACGTTGCGATCTTGCTGAGGAGGAAGAACAGTGTTGTGATTGATTTCTGGGAATATGAATAGTACTTCGCGCGCCAGTACACGCACGGCGTGCCGATCGACTGCGGCCGCAACTCGCACTTGCCGGCGTGCATTGCCGGCTCGAAAGAAGCCGACTGGTGGACGAGGTACGCCTAGATTCTGTCGATGAAAGCGTCGAGGTGGTGATGGTAACGGGTCGTTGTGTGTTTGCCCTCGCATGGAGTAGCCTGATCAGCGCCGTCGGTTCGATCTGTTTCTTCCTCATCTCTCCAACACTCGGTATCCTCTCGGACTCCTTCGGCCGCAAGGTAACGCGTCCTATCAATGCCCCATGTTATTTTCGCTCCGGCTCGCGCTTACGCTCGCTTCCTATCGCCAGCCTTTCGTGGTCGCAAGTCAATTTCTGCGCCTCGGACTGCCGTCGGCTATGATGTATTTCGTGGAATACGAAGGATCCATCGCCCCGTTCTTCATCTTTCGATTCCTGTGCCACGTCTTTGAGTGAGTCGTTCTCAAACAGCCATCTCGTTTGTTCCCTTGTATCCTTATTACCTCGGTATTTCCTTCAGGGTCATGGGCGTGACGAGCGCTGCTGTGGCGGATATCGTCAGTGCCGAGAATCGAGCTACCGCATTTGGCTTTTTATTTGCCGTGTGGTCGATCGGATTTTGTGTGAGCGCTGGTCTTGCGGGCTTATTCACGAGGGTGCGAATTTCATTCCGAGTGGAACACCATGAATGTGGTTGGCCCTAACGAGTTCCCGATTATTGGCAGAGTCAAGTGTTGAAGATCGCGACCATGCTCTTCATCAAGCGCGTGCTGTTCGCGATGTTTGCCTTCCCAGAGACGCTTCCGCTCGAAAAGCGCGCGAAGAAAGGCAAGCGCCGGCTGCGCTGCAAGAATCCGATCGTCGGCATGTCGATTCTCTTTCGCTCGCAGCTCTTCATTCGCTTGACCGCGATGATCGCGCTCACCAGCTTCGTCTCAAGTGGCGTTTCCCAGATTCGCATGTTCTACCTCAACACGACAATCGGATTCGACGAGAAGGACGTCTCGAAATTGATGCTAGCGTTTGGCATCGGCTCGATCCTCGCGCAGTTGCTTTTGCTGAAGCCACTGATGGCGTGCGGCAAGGAGAAAGGAGTGATCGTTGTCGCGCTGGCCGCGCGTGTCATCGAGTGTGCGGGTTACGTTGTGAGCGCGTTCGTTCCCGAGAAGTGGGTCATTTACACCACGACCGTGCCTTCCAGCGTCGGTGATCTCTCGTTCGCGGCGATCTCGTCGCTCAAGTCGATCAACTGCTCAGAGAAAGAACAGGGCAGGCTGCAGGGCGCAATCTACGGGGCGCGAGGCCTCTTTGAGGCTGCCGGTCCAGTTGTGTTTGCAGCTATCTACGGCATGATGAAAGCCGACGCCAAGTGGACGCAAGTTCTCCCGTTTGCTGTGTCCATCGTCCTCTACCTGTGCGGCGCGGGCGTCGCGATGCTGCTGCCGACGTCGCCGGACAAGCCACGATCTTCGATTCCGTTTAGTCCGATGTCATCGGCGGCTTCCTCACCAGCGGCAGCGACGTCGGCGACTGGTTCATTTATGTACGACTACAACGACGAAGACGACGACGAAGCTGACGACGACGACGACCAGGATGAGAGTGGGTACCTCGCAGAACCCCTGCTTGGTCAATCTGGGACAATTGGTCTCGTAGTCGATGTGTAAGGCTATGGACCAAGAACCATCCACGCGGGTTATTGCAAGTTATCCCGTCTATCCTCACAGTGAATATAAATGAACAGGGCGTCTTTACAAAGAAGGAGTTCATACCCTCACTGATGCGGTGAAGGCAGATTGCTATCGACGTTGCTTTTGCTTGGTGACAGTTGTGGTAATAGTTGGCTCGATGGCTCGACCGCGCCCCGTGCAGTGAGTCCACCGGAGGGCATACTTTCATCCAACGCCGGCTGGGTTTCTGACGCTACGGAGAGCGCTTGCGCCATCTGGGCCTCCATCCGTTGGCTCGCTGTACGCATCGATCCTGCCAGTTCTTCAACCGCAGCGCTACTGTCTGCTTTCGGCTGAATAAACTCTCTCGCGAGCTGCTTTGAGTCGTGGAATGCAACTTGGGCCGCGACAGTTGGCGACGAAAGGGGCACTGTTGGCGACGTCGGAATCGACCGGGCGCTGCCGATCCGACGCAGCTCTTCGCGATATCGCGCGGCTTCGTCTTGGAGATCGCGCACGCGGTGATCGCTGTGCTCGCGATCGTTGTAGTGGCCCTCGTATTCGTCGTCGCGCGGCCGAGGGCCGGTCACGATCTTGTCCACGACGACGGTTCGGCCGCTCCACTGCCAAGTCTCGCGCACTTTCATCGCGACCGAGCGGTCGTTCGGCGCTGGCACGTTCCGCGATAGGATCTGTCGGTCCTTGAGCCACCACTTGCCGCGTTTGGTATCGGTTGGCACAAATTGCGTATACGGTGCCACGTGAGTCGCTTGGCCCTGAGCATGCTGTGATTGGTGCGAGGAAGGTGAGTCTTTCCAACGAAGCGTCTTCGCGCGCATCGGACTCGTCGCTGCGGTTGCGGGTCGCCGAGGCGACGTCTCGCGTCGTAGGTCGTCCTCGAACGGCTCGGGTCCAGTAAAGAAGCCCTCTTCCTGCTGTTGGCCCACACGAGTGGGCGATGGCAGTCGCGATGACCCGAGACCACGAGCCGACAGATCGCCCGATCTCGAACTGCCGCTGCCGCCATGCGTCCGCTCTTGCTCCAGCATGAGCTTGAGCATCTCAACCTCGCGCTTGAGCGACTGCACTTCCTCCGCGGACGCCATGCTGACTGCCAGTTCACTTTGGCGAAGCGCGCACACTTTGCGATTTATGTGGAACGTGTCTTGAGAGATCGCACGAACGCTTTTGAGCTATTCGCTCTTGCCGAAACGACCTTTCACGCTTGAAGCACCATCACTCATCATCACTCTTTCTCAAAACAAGATGATATACTCCAGTAGATATGATCAGCAGGTACAAAATGGATCAGAACCAACCTCCTTTAGGTACTGCGAAGACTTTGGTCACAATAGTACCCCAGGGGCACTGCACATGTGTGCAGCTCCTTCTTCATGTTCTCACAAGATCCTGCCGACCAAAGTGCCACCCATCGCGATGCTGCCCGTGGAAGCCAAGCCGCTGCTCGCCGAGGAGCACGGCAGCTCCGCGGCGCCCATGAGCGCCGAGTCGCTGGGCAGCGCCGGCACGCGCAGCGCCTCGCCGGCGTCGACGCGCATCTCCATCTCGCAGTGGGGCAGCAACGAAGGCTTTGGCCAGTCGTCCTACACCGACCTCGTCTCGCTCGCCAAGCAGGCCGAGGCCGACGCGGCACCGCACGGCGCGTCGGCCAGCAGGAACCAGCTGGGCACCATCAATGTACGTTCGGTCCTGCCGCCGGAAATGAGACAGATGTGGCATTTTGCGGGATCTCTGAACGGTTGATATGTGTGTGACAGGGCGTCTACGTGCCGTGCCTGCTCAATATCATCGGCGTGATCTTGTTTCTGCGCCTCGGTTGGGGCGTAGGCCAGGCGGGCGTCGAGGGCATGCTGTTGATTTTCTTCATGGCCGAGATGCAGGCCGTGCTCACCGTGCTCTCCGCCAGCACGATCACCAGCAACGGCTCGATGCAGGGCGGCGGGTCGTACTTTCTCATCAGTCGCTCCCTCGGCCCCGAAGTGGGCGGCGCCATCGGGCTCCAGTTCTACTTTCTGTACGCTGTCGGGGTGTCTATGTATCTTGTGGGTTTCGCTGAAGAAGCCCAGCAGACATGGTTCCCGGACCCGCGGCTCGGCAAGCACTGGGCGGTTGTGATCATCGCGACCGTTGCGCTCTTTCTCATCGTGGTGATCGGGCTCATCGGCGCCAACGCGTTCGCCAAGGTCAACAAGTATCTCTTCTTGCTCCAGTTTGCGTGTGTGGCGATCGGTGCGCTCTTCATTTTCGCCATGGCCCCACATGAACTCGTGAGCGGCGGCGATTTTACGGGTGTCAAAGCAGCAACGCTGAAGAGCAACCTCGAGCCGAACTTTACCTCAGAGCAAAACGTGTGCGGCGATGGCGTTGCGTGTACGCTTGCCGGCGTCTATGGTATGTGTGTATGGACCGATGCAGGTGTGTGCTCCGCCTATCGACTGACAGACTTGTCTTCTGTGTGCTAGCCATCGTATTCCCGCTTGCGACGGGCTTTATGGAAGGACTCAACCTTTCAGGCGATCTCAAGGATCCAGGTGAGTGGTTGCGTTCATGTGAGTGGAGAACTTTTCCAAGCTAGATGACCGCGGGTCCTTTTCTTTCTTTAGGGCGGAGCATTCCAGTGGGGACGTTGTCTGCTGTGGCCACATCGTGGGTAATCTACATCTTCCTGATCCTGACGTTCGCAGCCGCCTTCACGGGACAAACGCTGCGGAACAACTTCACGTTCTTTCAGGAGGTATCCACGTTCCCGTACGTCGTCATCCTTGGAGTCCTCATCTCGTGCTTCTCATCTGGATTGGGGGTTCTCTTCGGTGCTTCTCGCATTCTTCAAGCGATTGCTCGAGACGATCTCTTCCCGATGCTCTCGATCATGGCACAGGGATCGGCCCACGGAGACGAGCCTCAGAACGCGGTCATTTTCACGGCGCTACTCACTCAGATCTTCATTTTCATCGGTGACCTGGATGTGATCGCGCCGATCTGCACGTCCTTCTTCTGCCTGGCGTATGCGAGTGTGAATTTGACGTGCTTCCTCCTGCAAGTCACCGGAGTGCCGAACTTCCGACCGACGTTCCGATACCACACGTGGCACCTCTCGCTGCTTGGTGTCGTGCTCAACATCGGCGTCATGATCTACTTGAACGCGCTCTACGCCGTCGTCTCTCTCTTGGTGTTGACGGCACTGTTCTTCTACCTGTACATGACTGTCGCACCCACAAACTGGGGCGACATTAGTCAGGCGCTCATCTACCACCAAGTGCGCAAGTACTTGCTTCGCCTGGACGCGCGCAAAGCTCACTCGAAGTTCTGGCGGCCGTCGGTGCTGCTGCTCACAAGTGATATCCAGTCTCCAGAGGTGAAGCTCTGCCACAGTCTCAAAAAAGGCGGCCTGTACGTGATTGGCCACGTGGTGACCGGGGACTTCACTTTCACGAGCAGTACCAAGTGTGGCGAGACGTACAACAAGTGGCTTGGCCACATCTTCGATTCCCATATGAAGGCCATCCCGCTGGTTGTGGCCGCGACCCACGCGCGAGAAGGCTACCGTATGCTGATGCAGACGTCCGGGCTCGGTGGCATGCAGGTCAACACGGTCGTCATCCCGTGGAACGCGGTACGCATGTATATTCTGATTTGGATGTTCTAAGAAACGCTAGCATGAGCTCATGTCTCTTTGCAGCCATCAGACGCGATGCCGGGATCGACGACGCCCCAGCAAACCACCCTGGACCTGGCTTCGACCGACGACTTTGTCGGGCTCCTCATCGACGGAATTATCATCAAGAAAAACATTGTGGTGACACGCCATGTGCACCGCCTCGATCCTCGACTGCTCCACAAGAAACCCAAGGCTGTGGCAAGCGAGCCCAACAGCTCCCCCGACAAAAGCGACCAACGCCACGAAACGATCGACGTGTGGGTCACCGGTGCCTGGGACACGCCCGGTGTGAACTCAAGCACGGCGCTAATGTTGCAGCTCGCGTACGTGCTCCACTCGAACAAGCAGTGGCACCGCCGTACGCGTATCCGGTTGATCAAGGCCTGCGCGAGCAGCAACCCGATCGTCATGCACCAGGAGCGTCTACGACTCGGACAGACCGCCGCCTCACTCCGTGTGGAGGAGTATGTGGACGAGATGGTGGTCATCTCGATCAACGCGTCGAGCATCCTCGCAGAGAACAGCTCCCGTGTAGCAAGCGAGGGTACCTTTTTCGACCGGGAACAGTCGATCGTCGAACTGAACCAGACGCTCCAGCGCAACTCGATGCACACAGCTCAAGTCATCCTCATGCTGCCGGACCCACGCGCCCCGCTCGCCGTCGAGAAGATCCCGGAGGACAGCGAGAGCGTCGACCGCTCCCCGTCGCAGCAATACGTGGCCAAGCTGGAGCTGCTGACCAACAACTTGCCGTCGACGCTGCTGATCTTCAGCGACGACGAGGCCGCACCGGTTGTATCAACCTCGATCTGACAAGATGGCTACACTGATCCCTAGTCGGAAATGGATACACTGCAATTTCGAATATACCTCTCTGCATGTATGTATCTGTGTCTGAGACCGTGCTTGAGACGGTATACTACGTAGTAGGCTCCAAGTGACGTCACAGTCGGTATGCCGTTACGGAGGGTTTCTGTTTGTCTTCTTGTTGCGACGGGCTCCTCCAGATCTCCCAAAGAACTTTTTCCCCCACAGCGAATATTGGGGGAAGGAGGCAAGTGAGCCCATCCGCGTTTCGCGTCGTTCTTCGTTTCCGCGAAGAACACCGTCCAGCCATAGACACGCAGCCCACCCGCGTACACACTTGCCGTCGAGGGAGAGTGTATGTCCAGAACCTAACTCGCCCAAGCAAAGCGAGAGGAGCAGAGGCCATTTACTGGCACACCATCGGCGGGAGAACAAAGATACCGAGAGATTGGAAATGGGTGCCGTGCAGTCGTGGTGCTTTGGCGAGAGCGACTCACAGGCGTCGCTGCTGCCGGGCAAGCGCCGCAGCGGCGGGAGCAGCACGAGCAGCCGGAGCAGCAACGGCGCGCCGCCGCTGCCGCACTCGCGCTCCAACCCCAAGGTGAGCTGCTCGACCAGAGAAGTGAGACCCTCAAGTGGCTAACAGTCCGAGTGGATGGAAATTGATGCAGGTGATTCAAGTGCAGGGTCCCGCGTACAGCGGTGGCAGCTTTGAGAGCAAGTACCAGATGATGTCGGAGATCGGTGCGTCTTCTACATCTCTTGGCGCCTCGAGACGATGTGGTGGCAGCAAGATTAATGCTGTTTGGTTTGCCGACGCAGGCCACGGCAGCACGTCGATTGTGTACCGATGCCGGGAGAAGCGCACTGGCGAGATGCGCGCGTGCAAGATCATCGACCGTCGCGCGCTCTTCGGCAAGCGCAACGAGCTCATGGAGCAGTTCCAGGTGCGTGTTGTGTGTCAAGTGGATTGTTTCACGCAGTGGCACCAACTGTCCTTGCGTTTGGATCGTCATGTCCGATGACGTAGGTGGAAATCCAAGTGCTCCAGTCGATGAAGCACCCGAACATCATCCACATCGACGACGTGTACCTCACGGACTCGAAGATCTGCATGGTGCGTGATTGTATTCTGGTCACCTGTGGATGCGCAACACATTTCCTAATCGCGTTCGTGTATCGTGACGCTCAGGTCACTGAATACTTGGACGGCGGCGAGCTGTTTGACTACGTGGTTGAGAAAGGGTGTGTGTGTGTGCCCATATGTGTGAGTGTCGACATGATCGCTCACGGTTGGTGCGGTGCTTGCTCAAATGTAGCACGCTGTCTGAGGTCGAAGCGAGCGCGATCGTGCGCAAGGTCACGTCGGCCGTCGCGTACATGCACAGCTGCGGTGTCATCCACCGAGACCTGAAGCCGGAGAACTTGATGCTCGCGAGCAAGTCGCCAGGCGCGGAGGTCAAGATCATTGACTTTGGCCTCGCCAAGTTGCTTGATGAGGACGCCAAGACACAATCCTTTTTGGGCACGCGGGTGCGCTTTCTCGATGGCTACATTGACCGAGTACCGCTATATGTGTACTGACGCGCTGTAATCGTTATGCAGGGGTACCTTGCGCCGGAGATGCTCCAGCGGAAAGCGTACACGCGGAGCGTCGACATGTGGGCGCTGGGCGTGATCGTGTACGTGCTGTTGTGCGGCTGTTTGCCGTTCAACGACGACGGAGCGCGCATTGCCAACGAGAAGGCCGCGCGGGTACGTTGCGTTTACCACCCTAAATGTGATGTCATTTCCCACGCTGACTGGCCCTTGATTCCAGGCCAAGTTTGGACTGCGGTACCCGACCTGGGCGAGCAACCTCTCGGCGAGCGCGAAGGATCTGCTCCAGAACTTACTGGAAATCGACGCGAGCAAGCGCTTTACGGCCGACCAGGCGCTCGCGCACCCGTGGGTCACGGGTCTCCAGACGCCGAACCAGTACTTGCGCTCGCCCAACTACCTCCGGAATATCAAGCAGAAGCGGCGCCAAGCGCCGGTGAAGGACGACCGCGACGACCTCGACATCTCGGGCCGGAGACAGTCCCACTGAGCTGCGTCTGCCTGACGAGGAGCGGGCGGCTGTTTGAAAAGACGTGGGACGACCGGACTGACGATAGTCCATGTGGGTTGCGACTCGTACGAAGCGGAATGTGTGCATGACTAGTCTTAGTTGCTTTTTCTCGTGGTCGTCGCGGATCGGATCCCAACGCCCACCAAAATCAGCCTCTTGCGATATGGCTACACTCCAATGCGCACTTAGCAATAGGACTGAGTACTTAACATTTTGAATGTTGCACGAAGGTACGTCTTGAGACTTGTCGCAATGTCGCTTGAACCGGGTTTCCTAGGGCGGGTGAGCGACCGTCCTGCTCGCCATTTCCACTTCTGCCGCGCCGCGCCGACCCCGCCTCCGCCCCGCCAGAGCCTCCACCAGCGCCGCACGCGGTGCGCTCTGTAGGTTTTCGTATAGTAGAGACGCAGTCCTAGACCCACGCGCGCTCCGCGTGTCTGGAATCGCTCTAGAAGCGCCGTAAACGCGCCGCGAAGATCACCGCGGCCGTTTCCGCTGTGGTAGAACCCTGGAGTGTAGAGACCGCAGCCGCGTTTTAACGCAGCGCACGTAAACGTGCGCGTTTCCCCGAGCGGTAGGCTCTGTAGGAAGAAGGGCAAGGAGGCACCGCCATGCGACGCTCCACGCGACTGGAGTCGGCGACGGCCGAGAAGCGCAAGACGAAGATGTCCACTCGCCTCGCCGAGCACGCCAAGCGCCAGCGCCGAGAGGTACGCGGCGCTTTCAAACGGGATTTTTGGGTCGTAGGGGACGGAATGCCGTAGATCTAACGGGCATGTGACCGTTATCTGGTGATGCGTAGTTGGCCAGTGCGGACGCCGATGGCGAACGCGAGGAAGGCGAGGAGCCCGAGGAAGCCAACGGGCAGGACGACTCGGACTTTATCGCGTCGTCCGACGAAGAGGAAGAGGAGGAAGACGAAGCCGAGGAAGATGGTGAAGATGACGACGACGACGACGAGGAAGAGGACGACGACTTCAGACCGCGCGCAGCGAGCCGCAAGCGCAAGGCAGTGGCGCCACGCGTGGTGAAGGAGGCGATGCACACGGACTCGGACAACAGCGTCGTGTCGGTCAAGAAGGTTAAGTCGATTTTCAAGAAGCAGAGCGTTTTGCCCGCCGTTAGTGGCGATCCCAAGAAGCCCAAGTCCATCCTCAAGCGACCGAAGACCCACAGCAGCGCGGAGAGTTCTCCGGACGGCAAGACCGCGGCACCCAAGGATGGTGCCGACACCGCGGACGCGCACCGACGGCCTGTCAAGCAGCGCGCGTCCGCGACATCCGGAGACGCTACCTCGAGTGTAAGTGCCGTCAGTACAAGTGAACGTCCGGAGAGGACCGGGTTCGTGGGATCGCTGACGAAATCCAGAGGTGGGTCGACTGGAGTTGGTAACACGCTGATGCAGTTCTTCGCCGAGATCTTGGAGTGGGATTTTTACGACGCGCTCATGCGGCAAGCGCACAAGGACTTTGCCGTCGTCACCACCGCGAACGACGGGTCCGAGGAAGGCGAAGTGGAAGTGACACGCGTGCCGAGCAAGTTTGATTCGTATGAACACTACTTTTCGGTGTGGAAACCGCTGGCGCTCGAGGAAGTCCAGGCGCAGACGATCAATAACGTGTTTACGGACCACCCGTCGGCGATCCCAATCGAGGCGGCCGGCATGGGGTCCAACTTCCTGGACCGCACAGTCAAGATCCGCATTGATGTCAAGAAGACCGGTGTACCGATGACGCAAAAGTCCCTGCGCAAGCACTTTGACAACATCTTTGTCAACGATCTCGTGTTGTTCACGCCAAATCGGTCGTACTTTCGTGCTGCCTTCCAAGCGCACGGCAACGGCGGCAGCGGTAATCGAGGCACGTCGACGCAGGAGAGCGAAGGCGAAAAGGACGGCTTTCTCGGCATTGTCGCTACCCAGAGAGGAGGCCGTGAAGGTGTGACCGTCACGGTTCTCGCGAACGAGTGGCGGACGTACGAGGCGCGCAAACAGGAGTTGTTCTTGTTCAAGCTCAACAACTTTGTGACAAGTGTCCGCGAATTCCGAGCGCTCTGTGACTGTGAGAACTATCGACTGCTCCCGCTGCTGCTCTCAGGTGAACACCGCCCCGGCTCCATGCAGCTCGATACGCTTGGCGTTGGTTACGTGCGGTGGTTGCGCAGTGCATTCAACGAGTCTCAGCTAGAAGCCATCACGGCTGCTGCGACATCCGATGGATTTACGCTCATCAAAGGCCCACCTGGTACGGGTAAGACGACTACACTGAAGGGACTGCTCAACTCACTTCATCTGCGTGAGTACAACCGATACTACAATGCCGTACTCGACGTCGCCCGCCGCCCAGACCACGAGACAAACCAGGCGTGGGCCAAGATTGGCAATGAGAAGCCGCACATTCTGGTGAGTCCAACGAATCAACATCTATGCATGCGTCTGCTAATGTTTGGCTTCTATGCGTCACGATCAGGTTACAGCGCCGTCGAACGCCGCAGTCGACAATATTATCAGTAAGATCATCGCGGAAGGTTTCTGCGATGGCGAGGGGCGCAAGTACTTCCCCAAGATTGTTCGTGTTGGGCGTGGCATGGTGCGTGTGTGAATCGAGTTCCCAAATGCTCTGTGTTCGGTGAGCTGACAGCTCTTTGTGTCAGAGCGCCAACGTCCGCATGGTTGCACTTGACGAGATGGTGGACCACGTCGTTAGCCAGCCCTACGATGTTCTGCAGCACAAGGTGCTGAGCCTGCGTCGAGACATTACGCAGGTGAGTACGCTGACCGCACCATATGAGAAACTTGTGCACGTGTGTGGGTGGAAGATGAATATGTTTTTTTTTTCAGGTGGAACGCGACTCCATTGAGCTTCGCCGACGATTTCGACATGTCGTGAACAGCATCGACCGGGATCCTGTCGGAGTTCTAGCCGAAGAGACCAAGCAACTGCGACTGCACCAGGAGCAACAAGAGCAGCACCAAAGACAACAGCAAGAACAACAGCAGCAACAACAGCAACCCCCTCCACCGGACTCGCCTGTGTCACCGCCACCTGCACCTCCACTGGACTCACCGCCCCCGCCGGGCATGCACTTTTCGCCCTCTGCGTCAAGCCCCCCGCCCGGGTTCAGCATCGGCTCGCCGCCTCCGAATCTTTCGTTGTATCCGTCGTCACCTCCTGCGTACGCATCATCGCCATCGTCTCCGCCAGCACCTCACTCACCTACTGCTCCGTATGGGGACTCGTCTGGCCCCTACACGTTTGGTGAAGACCAAGACGAGGGCGAAGAGGAAGATGAGGCGTTCCCAACTACGTACGGGCCGTCCTCGACGTCTCCCGTTTCTACACAGGAGTCGACGCCATCATATAATGCGGCTGCGACAAGTCGAGCGTTCAATGCCTTTTTCGACGACGATGATGACGACATGAACGCGGAGGAAGACGAGCCGTTGCCCAACGCAGCGCCTACCGCACAGGGTGAAGTGAACGCCAACGCCGAGGATCCGGCCTCGGACGAGGAGGATGAAGCGTTTCCGCCACTTCCTGCGGAGTCCTCCAAGTCAGACCCCGCTAGTAAGATCGACCTGCACCACCAGGATGCAAAGGCGAAGGAGAAGTCTCTTTCTCCGAAACCAAAGCAGGACGTGGCCTTCCCGCCGCTTACTGTCGACCAATCCGCGACACCTGTTGCCGCAACCGATGACACCAAGCTGAAGGAAGAAGACGCGAAGCAAGAGCCAATTGTATCGAATGCGAAGCAAGACGAGTGCCATGATCAAGTTTCTCAGAAAGGAATCACTTCGCCAATCGCTGAGCGAGCTATGAAGCAAGAACCTCTGCGGGTTTCTCTGGACGTGGACACAGCCACGCTGATGTCTCCGCCGCCTCCGCCACCGATGTCGCCACCGCCTCCACCCCCGATGTCTCCTCCCCCGCCACCGCCACCAGGTTCGCCGGTGTTCAGCGTTGACGTTACGAACGATGAGGAGGCGATGCCACCAGGTGACGCACCGACAGCCCCAGAAAATCGCGAGCCGATTGTCTACGAGCGCTATTTCAGTTATCGCACGGCCGCGCAGCACCTGAATCTCTGTCTGGAACGGCTCAGTGAGGTGAGGAACGCCTGTCTTCCTTGCTGGAGGTCGATAGCAACTAACGTGTTCCACTCATTTATGGTTCGCACAGCTCCGACTCGAAGAAAACCGATACTACCTCGCCATGAAAGCCGTCAGTGACAACGGGCGCCCGGGTGCTCAGCTGCGACAGTCTCTTGAAGTATCCTTTCTTGATACGGCGCATATCGTCTTCACGACGCTGAGCAGCGCTGGTGTCACGGCCCTCGATGTGTCTTCGAAGTACGACGTGCTCGTGGTCGACGAAGCCGCCCAGGCGGTCGAGCTGTCGAGTATCATCCCCATGAAGTGAGTCTCGTTATTGCTTTATGCATGCAATCGCCTCTTATGATTCGTTCTTCTGACCGATTTACTTTTATGTTCGCAAACAGATTTGGGAGCCGACAGTGCGTGCTCGTCGGTGATCCCCAGCAGCTGTCGGCGACCGTGTTTTCTCGTACGAGCGGAGTATCACTCTACGAGCGCAGTTTGTTCGAGCGACTGGAGACGACCAACCACCCTGTGCACATGCTGCGCACGCAATATCGTAGTCACCCACTGATCTCGGATTTCCCTCGGCACTATTTCTATGGCGGCAAGCTGCAAGACTCGGAGACAGTCAAGACGCCAAAATACGACCGGCCGTACCATCGGCTGGGGGATGGCGCCTTCACGCCGCTGGTGTTCTGGAACATGCTCAACAGTAAAGAAACGACTCGGTCGGTCTCACGTCTTAACGTTGGAGAAGCAGAGATGGCTGTGAACCTCTACCTGACGCTGAAGAATTCCTGCCCGCCCGATTCCATTGCCGGTCAAGTTGGTGTGATCACGCCGTACAGCCAGCAAATGGACGAGCTCCGAAATCGTTTCCGAAATGCGCTCGGAAGCGGATATGAATCGGAGGTCGAGATCAATACGGTTGATGGATTCCAAGGTCGAGAGAAGGATATCATCATCTGTACGTCGCAAGCTGTATTGGGAGGTCTTGGGGTTGTGGCCATTCACTGATAATGGTGTTGTTGTTCGTAGTGTCGACTGTGCGAGCGGATCCCAAGGCCGGCGTGGGTTTCCTCAACGACACTCGGCGCATGAACGTGGCGCTGACACGTGCCAAGTTTGCGTGCTACGTGATTGGGAATAAGGTCACCTTGTGTTCGTCCAAACCGTGGGCGGCATTGATCGACCACGCAGAGAAGCATCGCTGCATCGTGCATGTCGAAGACCCGAAATGCAACTTGCTTACGCTTCGGCCAATGGAGGTGCCGCACGATGTTGTCGGTCCACGCCGCGGGGGTGGAAAGAAGCATTTCCACCACGCGCCTCCGCCACACGTGCAGGTTCCTCCCCCGCATCAAAACCACTATCAGCACCAGCAGCAGCACACCCCATTCATCCCCAACAGCGAACCGATGCACGGCCGGGGCCATTCGCCGACTGGTATGTAGTGTGTAGGAGGAACCTACTCTACAGTAGCTGAGGTATGATTGCGTTTTGTTTCCCGTGTAGGTGCCCCTCCGGGTTACGGCCAAGACACGCGAGGGCCGTCTCCGACAAATCAAGCGTGGCGGGGAGGACGAGGAGGACGAGGAAGAGGAGGTGGTCGAGATGCTCGACGAGACCCTCGCCTCAATGGACGTGGTGGCGGCCGCGGAGGAAGGGGACAGTACAATGGTGGACGAGGGCCAGGCGCTGGCGGTTCACCAGCGTACACAAATCACGGACCTCCGCCGCAATTCAACCAGCCACCACCTGATTTCCATGGCCCACCGAATGGGAGCTTTGCGCAACCACCGCCTCCTGTGATGCACGGGCCTCCCCACGGTCAGTATGGCGGCGGTCCACCACCTCAGCAGCAGCATTTCTACCCGTCACAGGCTCCGCAGCCTGTGCCAGCGTACCAAGGACCCCCACACCCACAGCATTTCCAGCAATACCAGGTCCCTCCGCCTCACGCTCAATTCCAAGGCCCTCCCCCACCGGTAGGTTTTGGTGGCCCACCGCCACCGCAGCACATGGCACCCCCACAGTTCCAGAACGGTGGTCGTGGTGGCCATGGCGGCCGGATCCGCGATCCTCGGTTGCTTCGACAGCAAGGAAGAGGTGGGGGTTGACCGCACCGCCGGATCGTAATCAGCTCTCTTGCCCGCTATTTTTGGACAACTAGAAAATCTTAGATGCGCAGCAGCGCAATTCTGTTGCCTGAGTCTGTCCAGGGCATCGTCGTTCTCGCTCTCCTCATTCTGCAGGTGCGTTTGGTTGTGACTGTCTCTTCTCACAGGCGTTCCCGGAGTGTCGGAGTGCTCAAGCGCGTCCCGGTCTCTCCTACTTGGACAGGAACGGACGCACGGAACGATAGGAACGCCCAACGTTCGCCTTCCTCAGTCACCATGCAGAAGCTCGTGTTCCCCATGCGGGAGTCGATGCCCTACTTCGTTAGTTCGCTTCGCCAGGTGGACGAGTGGAAGCGCTTCCAGGCGCGACAGTCGCAGGTGTTCACGGAGGCCGCCTACGACGTCAACGCCAAGTACGTCAAGAGCCCGTTCGCCAAGTCGCTCAAAATTGAGGACTTGCTGCGGTTCCTGGACGACACGGCACTCGACATTGAGTTCATGGTGCAGCTGCCGTCGATTGAAAAGTGTCTCGACCAGTGGTGGAAGCTTTACGCCAAGGATAAGCCGGCGCTCGACCCCGACCATTTCCGCCAAGTGTACTACGACCTCGCGAACGTGATCGTGCAGGCCAAGACGGAGAACACCCACAAGAACTCGGTGTCGATGATCATGCGCGCGAGCTGGACCAAGTGGAGCCCCAAGGAGGCGCCGCTCGCGCAGGCCGAGTTTTTCCGGCTCCTGTTTGTGCTCGCCCACTTGGTTCGTAGCTAGCGTGTGTGGACGGTGGTCTCCTATAAGCGTACTCATACTCCGGTGGTGGTGATGCTGTAGATGACCGAGAGCAACGCGCTTGGCGACTACGTGACTTTTTTCCAGGAGACGCTCGCGAAGATCACACGCATGTTCCACATCAAGGCCAAGCGCTCCGAGCAGCGCAAGCGCAAGCCGCGCACGCACCGCAAGTCGAGCATTGTCGAAATCATGGGCTCGGCGGGCAGCATCGTGCGTACGCGTACGGCGTCAGTGCCGACGGCGGCGATGATGAACCAAGCGGCCGAGGAAAGCTCCATCCAGGACACATTCGGCGGTGTGGACGGCGCCCCGTCGTCTGTAGGGGCCGAAGGAGGATCTGTAGGCAGTGCGGGCGGTCACGGGACCGTGAACGTGACGATGCGGCGCGTGCTGCCGGTCCACAGCAGTGGGTCCTTGGGCTTAGGTGGTCTCGATGAGACGTGCGCCGACCGGTTCGTGGAGGTCCTCGACCGCCGTGGCGTGTACAGCCAGCGTGGCGCCGCGCAGCATGTCGTGGTGGACCCATTGGTGTTGGAACGACAGTTCCAGGACAAGTGGAAGCGCCCCGTGCACGCACGCGCGCTCTCGACCGAAGACGCGCTGCGCGAGCTCCACCCGGTGAGCAACAAGTACGTACCGCCGCTGTGCGTTGCGCGCTTGTACACGTCGCCTCCGTCTCTCTCGACCGCGTCTGACCGAGCTGGCATCCGCGGGCTCCTGAATCGCCACAGCCAGAGCACGCCCGCGCTGCCACTCAAGGCCCGTGAAGCCCACAAAGAGTTTGATCTCGACGCCGAGCTAAAGGCTGCGCTGGCCGCGCGTGACGAGCGCGAACACGAAGTACTGCGACGCAGCTTGTCCGCCGTGACGCTGAAGAAACGCATTGAACACAACAAAACCCAGCACGTGCGATCGGCGGCGAGAAAGAAAAAGGGAGACGCCAGTGACGACGACGCGCCGCGAGCGCCCATCTATTTGGCCATCTCTACGTGAGACCCGCCCTCAAACAAGCCTTGATCTGCGGCAGTAGCTTCCTACACGGCACCCTCGGGGACGTGCTGCTTGCCGGGCGGGAAGAGGCGGTGCAGCACGTGGTCGACCACGGCCGCGCGGCCTTCCTTGGTCGTGCGGAACTTGACGCGCGCGCCACCGGCGTGGACCTGGCACTCGTTCAGCAGCGGACGGTTCTGGAGGCCAGCCCCCGTGCACGGCAGCGTGATGTGGACCTGTTCCGAGTCGAACATGGGCAGCGGCAGCGCGCTCGCGGGGCTTTTGGACTTGTGTGAGGCCGCGCGCACGCGCTCGACGACGTGGCTCGTGAGCACCGCGAGCTCCAGCTCAACGCCGTTCACGTCCACGTCGACGCAGGACGACTGGTGCAGCAGCGCGTTCAGCAACTTGGTCACGCGCGCCTGCGCGGCCTCCTTCTTGAGCTGTGCGGATTTGCTGGGCGACGAAGGCGCCGTTGGTGCGGAGACGACGGAGGACGGCGGCGGCGGCTTGGGCGGCTGGACGCGCTGGATGAACGTCTTCCAGTTGGTCAGCACGTCCTGGACGATCGTGACGTACGAGGCCGAGTCGAGCCGGATGGGCGTCGAAGAAGAAGAAGTAGGAGACAATGAGGGCGGCGGGATGAGCGGCGTGAAGGCCGCCACGGGGCTGGCCGACGATATCGACGGGCGGCGCGCGAGGTTCGTGCGCATGGCCGTCTGCAGCGCCATGTCGTTGTACTCGATGTGGATCGTGCCCACACAGAGCTTGGCCTTGACGTCCCAGTGCTCCGTCTTCTCTGGCACCAGCGGCGCTGGCATCGCGTGCTTCAAGTTGTACTTGATGCCGAGGTACAGGAAGCCGTCGCCGGGTTCGCGGATGTAGTCGGTTCGAATGCTGTTGCCCGTGGAGGCGCCAGTCGTTGGGCCTGGTCGAGCGGACGAGAACGACGACGCGAGATCCACGAGCGACGCCCGCACAAGCCCGAGCCGCAGCTCGACGAGGAAGCTCACGCTCGGCGTCTTGCTCAGCAGCGCGCAGCCCGTGCAGCCGTCCAAGTGGAAATCCACGAACGAGTCTGACAGGCGAGGGGGGATCGCGGACGACGACGACGACGGATCGGCAGCCGTGGTATCGACGGCGAATGTCGGAGGCGAGGCAGTCGTCGGGGTCGAGGGAGTATACAGCGGTGCAGCGTCGGCGACCGCGGGCGTGCGGTGGTGGAGCCGCACCGAGAGCGGGCCGACGGACCAGTTGATGAGCGGGACCACGCGCGACGGCAGCAACAGCCACGGCGGGAGCAGCGACTCGATGAGCCACTGCTGTCGCGAGACGTTGGTCGGCGACGGCGGCGGTGACGACGCGCGGAACGACAAGTGGTGGGCGGTCTTGGCCTCCACGCTGCTCGGGCTCGTCGCGAATGCCTTGTGGCGCGCCACGGGCGCCGAGGCCGAGTGCGTCAAATGCGGGTGCGTGGAGCCCGTGGGCGATGGCGGGGCGAGCGCGCTGTGCTTAGTCGGGCTCCCAGCGGGTGACGATGACTCGCCGCGACTGCGCGTGTTGTGGTGGTGGTTCGCGACAAAGTCGGGCGGCAATGACGCCGCTGCGAGCGATGACGGCGGGCTGGTCGCCACGGGCGATACGTCCCCGCTGGCCGAGTGCTTCGGAGAGATCGATGCGCCACTCGTGCGACGGACCGGCTGGTCGGCGACAACATCGGGGATATCAATCGAGAGAGCCCGACTGGAGGCAGCCGCGTTGGCCGGCGCTGCTGCTTCTGTCCCCACGCCGGACTGGTACGACGCGTAGTCACGACGCACGCGCTGCGCAACCTCGCGGCGCAGCCCGCGCTGGTCTTTGACGGGCAGCCGCTCGACGAGATCGGACAGCTCCCACTGCTCGGGGAGCGTGAGCGGCTCGTACTCGGGCAGCGTCGTGGCGCCGAGGTGGTCTCGCGACTTGGTGTCCGTGGCACGAGGGCTCGTGGGTAGCAGCTGACGCCCGAACAGCACGAACCGCAGGCTCTCTTCGCTCAGACTCCGCGTGTAGAGCTGTTGGTACCGCTCGTGGTCAGCGTCGCGCCGTTGCGTAGCGTCCTCGGGCATCTCGTTCTCCCTCCCCAGTTGTACGCGCCGCGCGTCGCCGTCGCGCGCGGCCACCAACACGCAGTGCACGGCGTAGCGCCACATGCCGCGCAGCCACGCGCGCGAGAGGCATCTCGGTGGCCGCTCGGTCGTGAGCTGCCGCGTGACTTCTTCAGTGAGCACGGGAAGGAGCGTTGACGGCGAGAGCGACACGCGCAGCGGCGCAACGCGCTCGCGGTCGACGCTCGTGGGGCGCGTCGCGCGACGCTGCTCGCGCTGCAGGAACGACGTGACGCGCGCGAGCTCGTCGTTGAGCGCCACGAGCTGCGTGAAGTCGACGTTGACCTGGATCTCGTCGGTCGCGACGTCGACGGCGCCGAGCCCCCACGCCGAGGGCGACGTCGGCTTGGAGTCAACGCCGCGCACGAAGTCGAGCTTGAGCCAGAGCGATGAGATCAAGACGAGGTCGCGGTCGTCGCTGGGCACGCGCGGCGCGAGGCACTGCTGCCGCATGAACGCGAGGCGCTCCGCCTGGGAGAGCAGGGAAACAGCGAACTGCGTTGCGGCGGGCCCTGCCGAACCGCGCGGCGTCGAGACGGCCACAGGCTTTGGCGGCGGCGGCGTCGGCCCGAGGAAGCTCGAGGCGTGGAGGTCGCAGTAGAGCGCGACGTTGGCGAGCACGAGGCGCTTGCAGGCCTTGTGGAGGTCATTCGAGTCTGCCGGGTACGTCACGCCCGGCTGCTCGCGCCGGCGCAGCACCTGGTTGTCGAGATCGCTCGTTGAGAGCTGGATGGTCTGTGAAAACACACACGTCGATTAGAACGGACCGGAATTCTGGGTCGCACGTCGAGTCGGCACTCACCGGGACGTGCACGCCGTACGCGATCAGCTGGCCTTCGTGCTCGCTCTAGATTCAGAAGACGCCAGCGGAAGTGAGTGCATGTGAGACGCAGCCAAAGCGAGTCGCAGCCTACCTCGAAGCGGACGTGGAGCCGCTCGAGCTTCAGCGTGGTCTCGGCGATGGTCGTGAGGACCTTGTTGAGGATCCACTTCACGGGCGAGAACGCGTCGCCACCGCCGCCCGTGGGGAGCGCGGGGATGCTTTGCAGGATCGCGAGCAGCAGCTCGCGCGCAAACCGCAGCGCGAGCTCGTGGTTCCAGTCCACGGGCTTGTGGCCCAGCACGAGGCAAACGTTGTCGACGCCGATGGTCAGCGGCGAGCCGGCCACGAAGCCGAGCACGCCCTCGACCTTGGCGTCGCCGATGTAGCCGGCCTTGAGCTTGAACGGCAGGTGGAGCGCATTGATGAGCTGGTGGTTCACATACCACCCCGTCGGTCAGCCACGCGAAGAGCCACACAGGACAAGCGACATTGACAAACGCACCTCGGTTCGAAGGAACACGTCGCGGATTCGGAAATGGCTCGGATCTACGCGCACAGCGGGCCGCATATGTGAGACTAAGGAGAAGGAGGAGAAGACGGAAGAGCAGACGGAGCGCACCGAAGAGGTCGCCGTGGTGGAAGGTGACGTTGGCGTCGGCCACGTCGACGAAGAACTCGCGCAGGCGCTGGAGCAGCGTCTCGTGGAGCATGGTCAGCCACCTGATCCGTGGCCCTCGACTAAGACGCCCGGGAGGTCGACCGAGTGGGGGGACGACGGGCGAGGCGGCGCACGTGCACGGAGCCGTTACGACGTCTGGCGCAGGGGCGAGCACGATACATATAGCAGCATATCTTCCGCGTCGCTTCAAGATCGGGCCTTTTCAAGAATATGACCAAAATGGCACTACACAAGAAACGATTTACGAATAATAGACATGCCATCACATAACAGAGGTACCCCCTCTCTCTATGCATGTACTCCAGACTTTTTTGGCCCCCTTCGCAACGGGATCGGGAGCCACGTTGCGATAGGACGCACACACATTAGCGAGAGACAGCGAGAGAGCGCGAAGGAAGAGAAGACCTCATAGACCACGATGATCAAGTTCGTGCTGATGGTGAACAAGCAGGGCCAGACGCGCCTGGCGCAGTACTACGACTTCCTGTCCATCCAGGAGCGCGTGGCGCTCGAGGCCGAGATCGTCCGCAAGTGCCTCGGCCGCAACGAGAACCAGGTGCGGAAGAACCAAAGCGCGTTCGTTGTGGGAGACCGCAGATGGACTGAGGTGTATATGGGTCTATATGTGCGATAGTGTTCGTTTGTGGAGTACCGCGGGTACAAGGTGATCTACCGGCGATACGCGTCGCTGTTCTTCATCGTCGGCGTCAAGGACGACGACTCGGAGGTGCGTCCATGGGATGCATAGAACGATGCGGTCTATCGTGCAGTGTGCTGACAGCGCAGTCTGTTTTTGGTTGGTACTACAACAGAACGAGCTGGGCATCCTGGAGTTCATCCACGCGCTCGTGGAGACCATGGACAAGTACTTTGAGAGTGTGGTACGTTTCTCACGTACTGGCGCTTTGCTTCGCTGCGTGTATGCGCCTGGTGTGCTGATCCGGGTCCTTTCCCCTCCGCCGTGGCCACATTTGCATGGGTGTGTTTCCGCTCTTGATCTTGCAGTGCGAACTCGATGTACGTGACAACATGACTTCCCGCAGCTCGGTTCGTTAGGGTTCCACACTAACGCTTCCTTCTGCTCCCCTCAGATCATGTTCAACCTCGAGAAAGCCCACTTCATCCTGGACGAGATGGTCATGAACGGATACATTGTCGAGTCCAACAAGATCTCGATCCTCAAGCCGATCCACCTCATGGAGAAGGCCTCGTAAACACGGAAGTATTGGTTGCCACCGAGCCGCCACGTACCCAAACAAAGAGAATCCACGTCGTACCAATCGCTCTTGGGTATCCATCCGCCCAAGCTCCAAGCGGTGCACGTGTCGTGTCTTCAATGCGTCACTACGGCTACAGGAACCGCGCGAGCGCCGCGGCCGAACGCAGCGGAGATCCGTCGAGTTTGTTTTGTGTATCCATCTTGGGCGTTTTGACTTCCGGGTAGTCCCTATCTGCGGTTCAAAAGGTCAAGACCCACATAACCCGACGGCACACGCTGTGGGTCGGCGGGCAGAAAGACCGCGTCGTACCAAAAACCTGGCACGGGTGGGTTCAGCGAGGTTTCCTTCAAACCCGCAACCCGAACCCGCGTGCGAAATTGTGTGGTGGCTTGGGAAAAGAGGAAGAGGGGGGGACGGAGATGGGTCGGTTGGGAGGGGGAGAAAGGAGGTGCCACCCACCAAACCCGTGGGTCCAACCCAAGACCCAAACCCGCCCAAATGAGTCGGGTTTGCCGACGAGATTCGGCTCAACGAAAGAACCCAAACCGGCCCTCAATTTGCAACACGCGTTTTTACATATCTTCAAGAGTGGCCAGTTCAGAAGAGGTTGCTGTAATAGAGTCGTGTGTATGGGCCGGGTTTGCGAAGGAAATGGAAACGGGTTTGGTCCCGTTGGTGGTCGGCGGCCGGCCCGCGTGCTTGCCGCGCCCACGGCCGGGGAGGCCGCCTGGGGCATTGAGTTGCAATTGGCACGTGGTGGGAAAACGCGAGCGGCGCGCCCCCAACTGCTCTGCGCGGACGCGATTGCTGGGGCCCTCGCTGCTTATAACGCACCGGAAACTGGATATTCGTACAGAGCGATCTTTGCGCTATCGAACGACCCCACTTGTGTGCGCGAATACGCAAAACTCGTCTTATACCCGGGCCGCGCGCGACGCGTTCCACGAAATCGCCGCGAGAACGGGAAACGCACTGTTCCAGTGGCTTTTAAGACCCTTGTGAGCTACTTTCCCCCCGCCGCCGCGCGCCGATCCGATCAAGCAGCCACCATAGACGCGATCGCGGAGCTCACGATGAAGCGGGGCGAAGAGATCCCTTTCGAAGAGGAGTCCGCGGCCACGCGCAAGAAGAAGCTCACGAGCGTGGTCTGGGAGACCTTCACGCCCATGAGCAGCAGCGGGCTCAGCAACGGCATGATCGACGCCGCCAAGTGCACAGTCTGCGCCAAGGTCTTCTCCACGCGCCACGGCACGTCCTCCATGATGCGCCACGCCAAGCGCCACAGCGAGTACCCGAACGGCGCGGCCGCCAAGAAGCCCAAAAAGGTCGTGGCCACGGCCAACGGCACGGGCCCCAAGAAAAGCCCCGCGGCCAAGAAGGAGGGCGGCGCGGCCGTCGCGTTTGACGAGAACGGAGGAGGTACGCACCCGCGTCTTGGTGGTGGAATGGCTGGTTGGGCGCCAACCGCAAGTTGTGTGGGGATTTAATGTTTTTGCTTGATTTTGTATCGAAAATAACATTAGGCGTCAAGCGCCAGCGAATGCGGAACCTCGGCGCGTCGCTGGTCGAGTGGCTCGTGGAAGACCGCCAGGACCCGGGCATCGTGCACCACGAAAAGTTCCTCGAGGTGCTTTCGGCCGCGGGCGCCAAGCCCGCGGTCCCGCCCGTCGACGCGCTGTTGAAGACCATCGAGCGCAAGTACCACGCGCTGTTTGCGCGCGTCGGCGAGTATATCGCGCGCTCGGCCGTCGGCAAGATCACGTTCTCGTGCGACACGTGGTCCACGTCGGTCTATAAAGGTTTCATCGCGGTTCACCTGCACTGGATCAACGCCGAGTGGGAGTACAAAACGATCCAGATCGGACTCGAAGGCTGTCCGTCCGAGTTCAATGCCTACTTCCTCTCGGACTTGCTCTACAACGTGCTCCAGATGAACTGGGGTATTGGCAACAAGCTGCTCTGCGGCGTCACGCCAACGACAAACGATTCCGTCGTGGCCATGGGCTTTCTGCGCGAGAAGATCAAGGTGCTCGTGGGCTTCGAAAACATCTCGCCCCACTGGAACGTGACGTGCCTGGGCCACTTGATCCATGCCGGCGTGCGCGCTGCGTTCAAGGAGATTCGCCACGAGATCATGAAGCTGCGCTCGCTGCTCTCGCTGCTCAAATCGGCGGCCGAGAGCCAGGAGCACTTTGGTCTGCGCACAAACGAAATGGGACTGCCCCAGTACCCGGACCCGTTGCCCAACCTGGACTCGCCCAAGGCGTACCGCACGACGATCAGCATGATTCTGGAGATGGCCAAGCTCAAGGACACGATTAGCACCATGTACGGCGACGCCTCGAACGGCATGAACATCTTTGTGCTGGAAGAGATCGAGTGGGACATGCTCGTGTGGGTCGCGTCGTTCCTGCAAAAGTGCATGCAGATGGCCACGTGCCAGAGCGACGCCAAGCACATCTCGCTGAGCATGTCGATCAACGTGTGCAAGGCCATTATCAACCTGTGCGAAAGCACGGCCGCGTCGGCGACCGAGTTCAGCGCCACCGCCGCCACCAAGATCCAGACTGTGTGCATGAAGGTCAAGGCCAGCTTGGAAACGTACCACACGGAGAACTCGTCCCCGTACTTCGCGCTCGCGAAGATCCTGGACCCGCGTTTCTCGAACGAGTCGGTGGACAAGGTCGAGAAGAAGGAGTTTCTGCGTGATATGCTGCGCAAGAACGTGTACGATTCGCTCACGGACCCGCAGCACGAGAACGATCCGTCCCAGAACGACGCCAGCTCCGCTTACTCGACGTTTGAGAAGCTGCTCGACATTGGTGAGGGCATGCCTGACTACTCGATTGATGGTGACGAAGTCGACCGCTTCTTTGATGCCACGCTGATCCGCGACAAGCGGTCCGATCCGTTTTTGTGGTGGAAGTCGAACGAAACAAGATTCCCGGGTCTCGCCAAGCTCGCGCGCGATGTGTTTTCGATCCCCGCCACGGCGGTGCCGAGCGGTGTTATTTTCACCGAGAGCAGCCACGCGCGACCGCTGAATCTCGAAGCCGGCGAGACCAACAAGCTCTTCAAGTTTGCGGAGCTCGCGCGGTCGTGGCAGATCGAGCGCCAGCACTTCGGCCGAAAACGTCGCCGCGACTCGTTTGACTACTCGGACGGTCCGCTCGACGCGCCGGGCAAGGTCGCTGCGTATGAAGAAAGTATTTAGGTTATGAAGAAATTCACGGCGAAGCAAAGAAACAAGACATCAAAGCCGACCGACTAGGGAACGACAGCACGGATACACACAACAACACAAACACGCGTCACACCAGAACGGGGGGCGAGCAGTGAAATGAGCGCGATGACCACACACGACAACACTCGCGCTTGACGGATGGAACAACTCTCTGTTGGGTGATGGAGGCTTCGATAGGGCAAGCGCGCGAGTCCACTGGATTCCTTTGCTGGTAGGCAGAGACGGAGGTGGGCTTGGCGCTCTGTTCCTCATCGTCCCGACGCCGGGGAGACAGAGAGGATGAAGAGAGGGCTGTGCGCGTGATGCAAATATATGGGTGTACGTGGGCTCGCGACTGTCGCTGCGTGTGGGGATCAAGAGGAGGAATATGGGGGACGACATGTCTGTCTGTAATAACCGTTTTGAATGGGCGATCCACTCCGCATCCAATCCACGTTACCACGTGTAATGGGGGGTGTGTACAATGGGAGTTCGCCACCTCTTCACGCTGATGATGTAAATCACGTGCGGTGATTGCGGCCAGTCCCGCCTGGTTCGACCCGGCCCGTCAGCAGGCTACGTTGAAGTTGTCACGCTCTCACGTCGGATTCCAGCAGCTCCTAACATATCTAATCCAATACCCTGTACAAATCGTTCAGCTAAATGTGTGTTAAACCACCATCTAGTCGTTTACGTATTTATACCCCTTTGAAGACGATACAGATTATCCGTTCCACGTGAGCTCCTCGGATCTGGGTCTTTGGGTCTTTGCCCCGCCACAGTCTCCGCTCCGCCCCCTTCACTTGGATCTGTCGACGTCGACCCGCCGCCCTCTTCACCGCTCTCTTGCGTCAGATCGCCATCGACCGGCCGCCGCGCACTCGTCTCTCTCTCTCTCTCTGATCCCCCTCTCCCAGAATGACGCTCGCCAAGAACATCTACGTGGTCGCCGCCAAGCGCACGCCGTTCGGCAACTTCGGCGGCAAGCTCAAGGACGTGTCGGCCACCGAGCTGTGCGCGCACGCGTCCAAGGCGGCGCTCGCGGCCGCGAAGCTCGACCCCGCGCTCGTGGACGCCGTGCAGGTGGGCAACGTCTCGCAGACCTCGGCCGACGGCGCCTACATCGCGCGCCACGTGCTGCTCAAGTCGGGCGTGTCCATCGAGAAGCCGGCGCTGACGATCAACCGTCTCTGTGGCTCGGGCTTCCAGTCGGTCGTGGGCAGCGTCCACGAGATTTTGCTGGGCGAGGCCGAGATCGCGATCGCCGGCGGCGCCGAGAACATGTCGCAGGCGCCGCTCGCGGTGTTTGGCAACAAGGCGCGCTTCGGCGTCGGCCTCGGCGCCGGCATCCAGCTCCAGGACACGCTCTGGTCGGCGCTCACGGACTCGTACTCGAACACGCCCATGGGCATCACGGCCGAGAACCTCGCCGACAAGTACGGCATCACGCGCGACGAGTGCGACGCGTTCGCGCTGCGCAGCCAGACGCTGTGGGCCAAGGCCCACGAGGCCGGCCACTTTGACGCCGAGCTCGCGCCCCTCGAGGTCAAGGCCGGCCGCGCCACCGAGCTGTTTGCGGTGGACGAGTCGCCGCGCGCCACGACGCTCGAGAAGCTCGGCAAGCTCAAGCCCGTGTTCAAGAAGGACGGCGTGGTCACGGCCGGCAGCGCCTCGGGCATCTCGGACGGCGCCGGCGCCATCGTGCTCGCGAGCGAGGACGCGGTCAAGAAGCACAACCTCACGCCGCTCGCGCGCGTCGTGTCGTACCAGGTCTCGGGCGTCGAGCCCACGATCATGGGCATCGGCCCGGTGCCGGCGATCCGTGGCGCGCTCGCGCGCGCCGGCCTCTCGATCAACGACATTGACATCTTCGACATCAACGAGGCATTCGCCGCGCAGTGGCTCGCGTGCGTCAAGGAGCTCGGGCTCGACCCGGCGCTCGTGAACCAGTGCGGCGGCGCCATCGCGCTGGGCCACCCGCTCGGCGCCTCGGGCAGCCGCATCACGGCGCACCTCACGCACGCGCTCCAGCGCACGGGCAAGAAGTACGCGGTCGGCTCGGCCTGCATCGGCGGCGGCCAGGGCATCGCCATCGTGCTCGAGAACGCGGCGTAAACCAGCGACTTGGAACCACCTACAGCTCGCTGTAAAGAAACGAGCCGCGTAAACGAAGAAAACAATAACTGGATAACATGCACGCTCTTGAGACTTTCGAATGGACAAATACTACGTACTACTACTAGTAGCTCCTCCTTCTCCCTTGCTTCGATGTCGATCTGGCGGCATCCACGCCATCGTGGAAGCGGCATGACCTCCGTCGCACCGTACCGAAAAGATACCAATTGGTGGGTCCAGACCATCACTCACCATTGGATTGAGCTGCTCGTGGGTCGAGCGTCTCACTTGCGAACCGCACCTCCCGCGGATACTAGTACCAATGTTCGCCCGCTTCCGGTTCGACGCCAAGCGCGCGCGCGAAGACGACGCAGCGCGAGAGGACGAGCAGCCGGCGGACGCTGCTGTGAAGGCGGAGGAGACCGAGGAAGTGGCGGCGGGCGCTGATGGGCCTCCACGGCGCGTGCGCGTCAAGGCCGAGCCGCAGCCCGAGCCAGTTGAGCCACCGGCGGCGGCGGCGCCCAAGTGGCAGGAGCGCTGGCACGCGATCTGCGCGCCGTGCTTCGAGGCGCGGCGCGCGTGCGACCACCACGCGGAGCGCCGGCTGCGGCTGCTGATCGTGGGCCACAACCCGTCCGACCACGCGTGGGCGAGTACGTTCCTAGGTGGTGAACCCATCCAGTGTCGTGGGAGCGCATCGCCTAACTTGTGTGCTGTTTGCTGTCGATGCCAGGCGGGTACTCCTACAGGTACGTTCTCGTTCTTAGAGAAGGCGGAGAGATCGTGCTCATGTGAGCCCCAACATGTCTTTGTGCGGAACGACTGGTGATAGCAACCCGACGAACCGCTTCTGGCGCCTGCTGCGCGGCGAGCTGCCGCCGCTGTCGTGGCGCGGGATCCTGCCCGCAGACGCACCGCTCGCCGAGCAGAACCACCTGCCGAGCGTCTACGGCGTCGGCATGACCTCCATCGGCCTCGAGGTTGGTTCCCCTCCCCGGATCGTACCCATCGCCACTGAGTTGCATCGCTGACACGACCTGTTCTTGGTCTGTTGGTCTCCTTTGATGCAGCCGGGCAACGACGCCGCGTCCTACGGCAAAGAAACGAGTACGTGTCTCGCGTAGACGATCTCCTTTTGCCAAGTGCTAACTGACACCTTGCTCGTGGGGCCCACCAGTGACGCGCTGGCGCAACGACTTTTTCCGTCGCCTGCGCCTCCACGTGCAGCGCGTGTGCGTGGCCGAGCACGGCCTCTCGCCCGCGGAGGCGCCCTGCGCGCTGCCGCACAGCCCCATGCTGGTCGCGTTCTCCGGGAAGCGCCAGTTCGGCCACCTCTTCTCGCCGCCGCTCGCCAAGGTGCCGCACTTTGGGCGCCAGGCGCGGCTGCCCCCGGGCTGGCCTCGCGAGTGCCTCGGCGACCAGTGCGAGGTCTGGGTGCTGCCCAGCTCAAGCGGCCGCGCCGCCATGACCACGGCGCAGCGCGCCGAGCCGTACCAGCAGCTCGCCGCGCGCTTCCACGAGCTGCCCTGGGGCCCGCCGGCCGCACCGCTCACTGTCAAGCAGGACCAAGAAGGTTACACTAAGGACACTGAGGCGCTCGCTTCATAAACTCATTAATACTTAAGAACGAGGAGAAACTCTATACGGAGAGAGAGAGGGGAGCGCGTCTACGCCGTCAGCTGCGTGAGCCGCTCGACGACCTCGGCCGCGGTCGGGCGCTCCGCAGGGTCGAACGCCACGCAGGCGTCGAGGATCCGCGCGTACGCATGGGGCGCGTCGGCCGCGGGCGCTGGCCGCAGCCGCCCGGCCGCGACCTCGCGCGCGATGAACATCTCGCCCATGGCCACGCCGCGGTCGTCGACGATGTCGCGGTAGAGCTGCTCCTGGAACGTCATCTCGCAGAGCACGGCGCCGAGCGCGTACACTTCGGCCGCGGCGGCCTCGTCGCGCGGCAGCCCTGAGGCGCTGCCGGCGCGCAGCAGCTCCGGCGCGCGGTACGCGATCTCGCCCTGGCCGTACGAGAGCACGGGCGCCTCGTGGTCCCGCGTGGACCGCGCGAACTCGAGCACGTCGAGCTTGCAGTTGTGGTCGCTGTCAAACAGCACGCTGCGGCTCGAAAGCGTGGGCGTCACGCGTGCCGCCGAGTCGCGCGTCGCGTGGACGAACGCGAGCGCCGACGCGAGCTGCAGGCTCATGCGCGTGACCGTGGCCCACGCGAACTCGAGCTTCTTCTTGAACATGACCGTGCGCAGGCTGCCCTTGGCCATGAACTCGGCGACGAGCCACATCTCGTCGGCGCTGGCCAGGCTCGTGCCCAGGAACTCGGCCACGTTCGGGTGCCGCAGCGCCACGCAGCTCGCGACCACGGCCTCGATCTCGAGTCCGCGCTCGCGCAGGCTCTCGACGTTGACGCGCAGCGCCGCGACCGTCTCGCCGCGGTAGTCGGCGCGCCAGAGCCCGTTCGCGCCCAGTCGCGACTCGCCCGCGATCGCCTGGCGGCCCAGGTCCACGTCGCTCAAAAAGCCCATGCCCACGGTCGTCGTGCGCTGCGAGTCCGCCGAGCCGCGCCACGCGCCGGGCTCGCCGTCGCCGGTATGGTGGTGGTCGCTGTCGTCGCGTGTGACTCCGTCCAGGAACTTGTCGCTGTGCGTCGAGAGGCTGAGCTCGTACTCTTCGCGCGCGCGCGCCTGGCGGCGCCGCGTGAACACGAAGCCCGCGACCAACGCGATGCCGCCGACGATACACAGCACGGCCACGAGCGTGTGGAGCATGCCGCGCGAGGACGACGCTCGCGTGTTGGAGAGCGGCGTGGGCGGCGCCAGCGTGGTTAGGTCCGCGGAGGCCGCCGGGGTCTTTCTGTCGGTGGCGATCGGCGCCAGCGAGGCCGTGGCCTCGGGCGTGTCCACAGCGCCAAAGTTCGTCGACCGCGCTGTAGCAGCAAGGGGAGATAGTGTCAGCGTGGGGGAGAACATGGAGGATGCCGAGGAGGGAGGAGAAACGTACTCGTGAGGCACACGGTGGCGCCCTCGAAGAGCGCGGTCTGCGCGCAGTCGGTGGGGATGTCGGCCGGGAACGTGTTGGAGGAGAACGTGACGCTCGGGACGTTCTGGAGGAAGAGCAGCTCCTCGGCAGTGAGCCGCAGCGGCTCGGAGAACGTGCAGGCCTCGAACGTACTGCACACACATACACGTGAGTCCAGGCATCCGGTTGGCTGTTGTGCAGCACCAAAGCGAACGTACATGGCCTCGGGGAACGTCGCCTGGTCCAGCAGCACGGACGGGAAGCTGGCGAGCACCGAGTCGCGGAACTCACTGTGGACAAGTAGAGAAGAACGTCAGCAAACTAAGACCCATCGTGTATCAAGGAGACGTCGGGGGACCTACGCTCGCAGGACGGTGTACTCCTTGGCCAGCGAGAACGACGAGATCACTGACTGGTTGAAGACACTGCGAATGGACACTGACGTGAGATTGTGCCGTTCCCAAAGAGAGACTGTAAAGGGGTGTTGAAGAACGTACAGCTTCTTGAGCGTGGTGTCGGGCGGGAGCCACTTGGCGCCCTCGAACGACACGTTGAAATTGGAGAAGGCGCTGCAGGAGGGTGAGGACGACAGCGGAGGCGTTAGAGCGACCAGGACGATAAACAAGCAGCAGAAAGGGGGAGACACCGCAACGCACAGGTGCTTGATCCGCGAGAGCCCGTCGAGCGCGTGGTCGCCCAGCACGAGCGTCGGGCCGAACTCCCAGGCGTTGGTCTTGGCAAAGTGTCTACAACCGAACAAGAAAAAAGGGAGAGAGTGGTCAGGGTCCGTGCTGGGTACTGTTCAAGGCGGAGGAGCGCAGCGCGTACACGCTGACGGCCTTGGCCGGGTCCGTGAGCTGCACGGCGAGGCGCACGTCGTCGGCCGCGACCGCGATGTGCTCGTTCGCGATCATGTTGCTGAGCTGCGTGAGCGGGTTCTCCCACTTGTCCACGTCCCACGCCGACTTGTTGGTCATCGACTCGAACGAGACGCGCGGCGCGTCCGGGGCCGCCGACGCGCGCACGATCTCGAGCAGGTCCACAGCGTCGTTCGACGACGCGCTGAGCACCAAGTGGAACGGGCTCGCGCGCATCGGCGTCGTACCGGAGCTGCTGGCACTGCTGGCACTGGCACTGCTGGCGCTGGCACTGGATGTCGAGGCCGAGGCCCCGTCCACGTCGAGGTCGCCCAGCGCGTTCGCGGGGCTCACGGTGGCGGGCGCGGGCGCCGCGTCGTCGAAGGCGGCGCTGAAGCTCACGGCCGGGGGCAGCGCCGCCACGGGCGCGTCCGAGGGCGGCGCGTCGTCCAGGGCCGCGCCGCCGCCCGCGAGCGCCGCGCCCAGCGCCGCGGCCAGCGCGAGCGAGCGACGCATGCGTCCGGAGAGATCGGGGGGAGGGCGGGGGGACGGATATGCCGATCGCTCTGCCTGGCCTGGGGAGCTCTTCGCAGCGGAGATGGTCGCGGAACAAAAATATTCTTCTATCCAGCGGCGCGGCCTAACCGAGTACTTGAGTCAACAGGCAGGAATTACCTGTAAGGTCTCCGCTGCCACGATGGCGGGAGTGTGTGGTTAGTCCATGCCGTGCCTTGGCAGTGCCTGGCTTCTCCATTTTCCAGGGTCCAAACAACAGGCAGACGAGCCGAGCCACGTGTGCGCCGAAGACAGCTGGCGGCTGTCAGGCTGAAGGCGCAAGAAACAGACCGACAAGTCACATGGGCAGAAAGCTCAGCGCGGCGACCGGGGCGTTGCGTGGATCCAGCTGGGAGGGAAGCGGTGCGAGGAAGACGCTTCCTGGCCGCACGGGGTACGCACGACCCAAGGATTGTTCTGGCGGAATGCACTAATTACTGGAATAGATTATCTGCTTGCTGGACTGGCGAGACGCTTGTAGGAGACGGTCTGGACGGCAGAGTTGTGCCTCATCCAGCGGCGGGAACATCAAGTCAGAAACCACAAAAACTGACGCAATGGAAAGTTGCTCTTCCAATTTCATTCTAAATCAGTAGACCGGTTCACGACGTGCGATTACGCTGGACCGAGGTAATGCATTTGTAACGTCCGGACCGAGTCAGTGGACCGGCTGTTTCGGCGTTTTCGTGGTGTCAGCATGATCATGATCGTGCAGAAAATGAGTTCTGCCTTCACCCCTGGGGGTCTATTTATCCGTCCCTTGTGACATATATAGTCACTAAAGTGTAAAACATATTTCCTGGTGGCGCGTTCGCCTCCGGAAACGAGAGCAATGACCTCTACCCGATCAGGTGTCGTGTTGCTCGGCGGCGCGGCGTGTATCGCCGCCGCTGGTGTCGCCGTGGGCTGGCACGCAGCATCCCAATGGAATAGAGACGCCACGGCATCTGACGCCGTGGTCGCGGCCGCGAAAGACCAGAAACTCGCCGAGCTGCAGCGCGAAGTCGAGCGCCAGAAGAAGCTGCGCGCGCAGGAGCGCAGCGGGCGCACGAGCGCCGAGCGCGAGGCCCGCGAGGCGGTCCAGCGGCAGCAGGAGCTCTCCGGGTACACGCACGAGAGCGTGGGCCACGTGCAGTCGTGCTTCAACGAGCGCCGCGGCACGCCCCGCCAGAGCGCGCTCGTGCCGGCGTCGCGCGGGCGCATCAAGTTCCGCACGACCATCCCGCCGGCGGCGCTCGAGTGCCTGGACCAGTTCAGCCACCTCTGGGTCATTTTCGTGTTCCACGAGAACACGAACGTCGCCAAGGCCAAACACTCGACTTTCACGGCCAAGATCGCGCCGCCGCGGTACGTTGCATACCAACACAAATAGCCGCTCCTCGCTGCCAGCTCTCTCATCTAACGAACTGCTCCGGATGTGGTCACTATGGTGGCAGGCTGGGCGGCCAGAAAGTCGGTCTCTTTTCCACGCGCACGCCGCATCGCCCCAACTCGATCGGACTCACGGTCGTCAAGATCGAGGCCGTCTACGGGTGCGTTTGATGCCGTCACCTGGTCTCTCTGCCAATTGCTCGGATCACTCAGCCATGTTGTGGATTCCTCTCACCCATACTGGTAACTTTTCACAGGCGCTACATTGAGATCAGCGGCCACGACCTCGTGGAGGGCACGCCCGTGCTGGACGTCAAGCCGTACGTGCCGATGGACTTTGTGCCGGACTACGTCGTGCCGGACTGGATCAACGACCCGTCGGACGCGCTGCCGCGGCCCGTCGAGTTCGCGCCGGACGCGACGGCGAGCCTCGCGCAGTTTGTCGACCGCGGCAAGCTGCGTTTCTACAAGACGCTCGCGGACATCCAGGCTGCGATCGAGCAGATGCTCGTGCTCGACATCCGCAGCGTCCACCAGGGGCGCGGCAAGGCCGACGACGCGCAGATCTTCACGTGCCGTTTCGACAACCTCGAGATCGCGTTCCAGACGCTCGAGGACAAGATTCACGTCGTGACGTGCGCGCTGTTTGCCGCCAAGAGCAACTAGCCCCCATAGAATAAGAAGGATCGATGGTCTCCATCCCAACCCATTTTGCTCGCAACATAGAAGAAGAATCAATGGTCTCCATCGAGAAAAGTATCGCCCAACCCATCATACTTGCAACATGGCGACATACCATACCGTAACCGGTAGATGTCTCGGTCAAAGTCTCAGTTATGAGGTGTCCGAGCACTGTAGTGAGCTCACCATCACTATGTCTTCCTGTGTACGGATATTACGGCAATGTGCTTTGGAGTGGCAAAGTACCTGTACGGTATAACGTTTGAAACCAACGCGGCAGTGTTGATACTTCTCCAAATGGGCTTGTACCTACGTGAACCCTACCACCCTCCACTTTATTCATGGCGCCGAAAGCATCCATCAGCCGCGCTATGCAAGGACGAGTTTACTCCACCGCAATAGTCGGTGCGTACTCCTTCTCAGCGTCCTTGATTTCCTGGTCCAGCTCGAGCCACGATTCGGGGAACAGCTCGCCCGAAATGACACGCTTCGCCATGTCGAGCTTGGGCTCCTTATGCTTCGGGTTGTTGCACAGGTCGATGGTCTTCGCGCGCTCCTTCGATTCATCGCTACACCACGACTCACACCAGAGCCACTCGTTGGGGAGTGAGTGGATCTTGATTTGGTGCTGCGCGTAGTTCGGCAAATCTTGATCGAGGTTGGAGAGCGAGTTGGGGTCGGCACTGAGTTGGTCATAGATGGCCCGCAACATATCACCTGCAGCCATCTGACGGAAGAGCGTGAGGTCCACGACGTACAACGCACTGATGTGGTACGGACGACCACGCAAGTGGTCTTTCCAGTAGCCCTGGCGCCAAAACTGGAACCCAACGTTACGGGAGTCACAAAAGGGTGTGTATCCGTAAGGAGCACCCTGAAGATCCATCTCCCACAGCTCCTTGAGATCAGCACGAACGACTTGGTCGGCATCCACGTAAATGATCTTCTGCACTCCAAGCGGGAACAGCACGTCCAAGAAAAGAATCTTGTATCCCCAAATGATGCGCTGCTTCTGGGTTTGTTGACGCAACCAGTTGGGCCACTTGTACGTCACTAGGCGGATATCCATGCCAAACTTTTCACGCAACGCTGGAATCGAGTCTTTGAAGTCCGGAGACAGGAAGTTCTCGAGAAGCCAAAAGGTCACCGGATTCTCGGTTCGCTTGAGCACACTCAGCATCATGATCTTGATGAAACGTTCATACAGGTGGCCAGTCGCAAGCGAAAACACGTGAATGGTCTCACCCTTACGACCAGTATTCGCGCCACCTGTTCTCGCCACAGCGCTCGCATCCGTGTTGTTCTCGGCACCCTCTGAACCCTTCTTTTTCGTCTTCCCGAAGATGGACAACACTGATTTCCAGTATGAACCGAGGACACCAGCATCAGTAGCGATAGCTTCAACATCAGACGCTGACTTTGAACCGGCATTGCCTTCCGACGCCAGAAGCTGTTCGTACTCCTTCCCTTCACGCTTCTGCACGAGCAGCTGCTCAAGACGGGACGAAAATGAGCTCACAATGATATCAGTTGAAGCCAAGCGCTTGTCGGTGCTCGGCTCAACAATTTCGTACAGCTCCACTGCGCGACCTCGAGCAAGATGCAAGTTCCAGACGCCAGGGGTGGCTTGCAACTGGAAGTAGCCGTAGTTCTTCATGACGAGCGTGTCTCGATGAAGCCGTCTGCTACCAATGTCACGCTCCAGAACCAGTTGCAGGCCATTCGGGGGAGAGTACTGATCAAACGTCTTGTCTCGGCATTGACCGTACACGAGCAGGCTCTCCAGTCGGAATGAGGCTGTTTTGGTCGCGCGGACATCTGCAACATTGTCGGGGTCTACCCGCAAATTGTCCAAATCTTCCGCGGAACGGTAAATCTGCACATTCCAAGCTTCAGGCGTGTCAATCTTCATCGTCAAAATAGGCTTGATCGGGAGCTTTTTAAACGTCACACTTGATCCCTGGGCTGTTTTCTTGTCAAACAAGTAACGGTAGAAGCGCTGCAAAGGGAACTCGCTGTAGTCCGAGGCCGGGAGAACGAGAACTTCAACAGTTGCGTTGAGCTGGGCTCGGAGCATCACAAGGATGGAGCTCGTCACCTGCGCAGCCTCCGTCAGAGGGTCGATGTAAGCGACAACACGAAGTGCTTCGTCTCCTTCCAACTTGATCGCGACAGATGAGCCGTTGTGAGGGAGAGAGGGGTAACGCTGCACCTTGCGGTATTCATCAATGATGGCGCTCGCCTTCACGATGTCCATACTGCGCGTATTCGCTTCGTCTGCAGTGTACGACGTGCTGCGCTTAATGAAAGCTTTTGCAATAGCCTGGCTGCGATGCTTCATGTCGTAGCTGATAAGAGCTGCAATGTCTTCATCAGAAATTGGGTGCTCAGGCAAATCGATGCGGAAACCGTTGAGATAGAGCTGTGCCTGATTTTCCTGGCCACTCTTCAGACGAGGTTGGGCCGCATCAAGCGCTCGATTTTGCTGAACAAGAGAGTCGCGCAGGCGCTTGCTGAGATGAAGAGGATCACTGTGAGCGACCTCCTCTTGGATCTTGACCAAAATCTTGTCAGATTTCCAGCCATCAACTTTTTCGATAATTCCGACGAGCTTGCTCTTGGTGGCGTCAATGGTCTTGCCCTTCGCGGCGCAGTTGAGGGATTCCGTCGCGAGCTGAATGTGTGACTCCACATCAGAATGACCAATCGTGTCGATGATGAAAGCTGATATATCGCCCACACCAACTTCCTTCGACAATCGGTGAATAGCACCCACTCGCATAACTGTGCCGAGATCTTCCTGAACAGCCTTGAAGGCTCTTTGAACATGCGCCGCATGAACTGGATCGTTCAAATCCGCCGCAAACAGAAGGGTCTGCTTCTTGGGTTGTGAAAGCGTCCCACTTTGATGAACGAACTTCACTTCGGTGGTAACAAGCTTCTCGAGAAGACCGTTTTCGTCGTTTGCAAAAAGATGGCTAGCCTCGTTGGTTTTCGGCGCACCATCATCTTCTGTGGACTTGGCGTCGCTGAAGAGCGAGAAATACGAAGGGTACGCATCTTGAGCGGATAGTAGCTCGGACACCAAATCCATATCATCTTCCAGCTCATCCGCTTTCGCCATATCCTGATACAGTCCTTGATCACGTCCAAAATGGCTCATGATGTCGCTTTGCAAGTCCAAATCCGTCTTCAGTACGCCATTGAAAAGAGCGCTTTCAAAGGGGAGATGCTTCTGACCAATGAATTCGGTCATGGCCATCACTTCGTCGTCGTACTTGTCCTCACGAATCAACTCGAGCGCCTCTTTGCGGTTCGAGTCACGGGAAAAAGAACCGCCAGTCGCATCCAAGTAGCAATCTACCATTGCTTGAAGAGTTGATTCAGTACCTTCGTCGGCGATCCCATCAACGAAGCCTTGAACGATTCGTCCTGTGAGCCCGTCTTCGTCAGGCGTATCCTTCTCCTTGGCCATGACGAGGAGCTTTGCAAAGTGCCAACCAGTAGCTTTGTCACTCATTTCCGCTGTCTTGTACTGCGCCACCAATGCGTCTCGTTCAAGTTTCGTCTTCGCGTCCACGAGCTCTTTGGTGGAAATAAGAACTCCCCACTGAATTGGGGCCGCACGCATTCGAAGAAAAGCAAGTTGGCCAAGCGCCAACCGACCATGCTGAGAAGTCGGGTCAAACGCGAGCACGTACTCGTACATGTTCTTTCTGATGAAGATCAAATTCCACGCTGGTCGTCGGAGGTTGGCAACTTGGCGGGGCCATTTTTCTGACTGATGGTCGGTCTCGATGTCGTTGAGATACAGCGGCGCAACACCGTCGACTGGTCCACGGACGCGAATTCGAACAGCAGTGTGCTCCGACTTGGAAGCCCGGATGTTGTCCAGCATCACCTCGCGTTCATCAGCAGGCAGCGGCAGCGCAGCAAGCTTCTTCGCCACCGACCACTCTTTCTTGAGCGTGGCCACAAAATCGAAAATGTTGAACGAGCGCTGCATCGGATCGACCATGATACCGTTCAACAGGAATCGGTTCAAAAGCCCCACCTGCATGGCTTCATTGCGTCGCAGGTCGATTTCTTCTCTGAGCTCGTCCGAGAGTAGCTTTCGCGAAAACGCCAACTTTCTAGCATGTTTCGGAAAGTCTTGGGACAAAATACGGAGCCGCTTGAGAGGGTTCTTTGCGTCCAGAATCTCACGAGCTGCTGAAATACCGATATCCTTGAGGTGCCACGCCTTGATTTCACCTTCAGCCGCGTCGTGTTGCTTCACTAACTGGTCACGGAACGTCTTGAGCTCGTCTGAGATAGCCGGGTAAGACTGCACAAGCTTGGAAAAAATAAGACCGTCGATCTCTTCGTCCACGCCACCTTCGTCGTCCTCGTCATCATCATCGCGCATTTCCTCTTCTTCCTCTTCTTCATCACCGACGATGTCGCCTCCTTCATCGCCCGACTTCTTAGAGTCATCAATCGTCTTGTACTCCATGTTCTTGATGTCAAGAGCAACGCCGTAGCCTTGCAAAAGCGTGTCCAACGTCGAGTCCTTCGGGAAATGACGCAGCATATACTCGACGGATCCATCCTTCGCCATAGGCAACAGCTTGCGGTGGAAAGAGTGAAGCGATGAAGAACCAAGCGATCCATATAGAATCACAGAGCCAAGCTTCGGAGGAGCTGGGTGCGGGTACTTGTGATCCACATTGAGTTCGACATCGTTCACTCCAGCAGCAACGCACACCTGGTTTGACTCTGTCGCAGAGAGAGTCTTCAGCGCCGAGTCGAGCTCACCCAACGAGCAGGCAATCGCCGTCACACAGCGCTTCTCCTTGTATACGACAGCCCAGGCGTCCGCCTCTTCACCACACACCCGCACACCGGAATCCAGCGCGAGCTAGGCACACAAAAGCAAATCAGCACCGACACAACACAACACCAAAGAATTGCAACAGCCACCACCAACCTGCCGGAAGAGCTCCACCTTCGGTGAGTAAGTGCGTGTCGATATCGTCAGTTCGAGCATCTATATATCCCAGCAGCGAGAAGCACACCAGCATCCAAGTCAGTCTTCCAGTTCGTTCCCAAAACCCGTCCATCCAGAGATTCGACCACCCACATTCTTCACATGGGGCGCGATCTCGTGGGCCGTGTCGACGGCGAACGCCGCGAGCGCGTCCACGTCGCCGGCTGCGCGCGCGAGCGCGTCCTGCTGCTTGCCGAGCGCGTCGACGAAGCGCCAGAAGTAGAGCGGGTTCTCCTCCGCGAGGAACTCGCTGGTCTCGAGCAGCGGGTACAGCGGCGAGCTGGGCCACGCCGCGGTCACGTTCACGTCCACGCCGCGCGCCGCGGCCAGTGGCGCCTGTCCCATGCCCACCAGCGCCGCCGCCGCCGCCGTCGTCAGCAGCCGCGAAGCCGTCATGTTTCCCCTTGGTGGCTTTTTGCGGGACACAGTACTGGTTTCCGCGTCCACGCGGCAAAGGTTCAAGCACGTCATCCAGATTATTCTGTCCTTCACAGTGCATACATGTTCGTAACATTTTGGGTAATTTAGATACGAACTGGTTTGTGGTTCCATGGGGGCAGATCGCCCGCAACAGCGCCAAAGGGAAACCAAGCAAGTGAACGACGGCAACGCGTGGGAGCGGGGACGGATCGGGACGCCATGATCAACCCGAACGCGCACCGCAAGATGACGCCCAAGGGGCAGATGAGCAGCAGCGGCATGGGCCCCGCGATCGTGCACCTGCCACCGCACCTCAAGGCGCTGTTCGAGCCGAACGCGCCGCTCGAAGTGCTCTCGCAGCTCACCAAGCGCAAGATGCCGCCGTACGAGGGCGTCGTGGGCTTTATTGACCAGGTGCGGCGTGTGCGGGTTGCTGTGAGGAGATGACTTGTACAGTGGGGACTCACGGAGGTTTTTGTATGGGTGGTGATGTAGTTTGAGGCCGAGCAGCCGCCCAAGCGCACGGTCGAGGAGACGCCGAAGGAGCGCCGCGAGCGCCTGGCATCCGAGAAGATGGCGCAGGGCGACGCCAAGATGCAGCAGGAGCTGGCCAAGTGTAGGCACTTTGTGTGCCGGATTGTCGTATTGGGTATGCAGAACTGACGCGCCCTGTGTGCGGATTGACTTTGCAGGGGACCCGAACGCGGCCGATGAGCGCAAGACTGAGGACGCGTACAAGACACTGTTCGTGGGGCGAATCAGCTACGAGACCACGGAGAAGCAACTGTGCCACGAGTTTGAGCAGTACGGGCCGATCAAGAAGATCCGTCTCGTCGAGGACGAAGAGGGCAAATCGCGCGGGTATGCATTCATCGAGTACGAGAAAGAGAGCGACCTCAAGGTCGCTTACAAGCAGGCAGACGGCAAGAAGATCGATGGTCGCCGCGTCGTCGTGGACGTGGAACGCGCTCGAACTGTGCGCGACTGGAAGCCGCGTAAGTTTGGCGGTGGTATCGGTGAGACCCGAAAGGGTGGAGCCGACGTCAACGTCAAATACTCCGGACGGTACAACCAATCTCGTCCTGACACGGTCAATCACGCTGTACTGACTCGTGTGACTCAACACTTGTGTAGGGAGCCCATCAGCCAAGTTAAGGTCGGTGGTGGTATTTCGGATCGCGGCGGCGCTGATGACCGATACCGCCCTCGCGAACGCTCGCGCAGTCGTAGTCGTGGTCGCGCAGCAGGAGGTCGCGATCGCCGCGAACGCCGTCGGTCCGCGTCGCGCTCACGTTCTAGATCTCGTGGCCGTAGTGACCGTGGTGGACGTGACCGAGACCGCGACAGCCGTTACCGCGAACGTCGTGACTCTCGCGATTACAGTCGCTCGCGACGAGACAGATAGGCAGCCACACAAGTCTTGCTGGACGACACGGACTCATCTGTTAGCCTCAGGCTTCAGTCATTATCAAGATCTGCCGGTCAAATTCAAGAGCAAATGCGGAAATGGGGTAACGAGTTGGTGTATGGACAAAAATGCGATACATTTAGAAATGCAGGTAAGCGTCGTTTGCTGAACTGGGCCATTTGAAGTTTGCATCCCAAAATGGACCAAACGACGCCGTTCACTACCCATGAGGCGCGGCACCGAAGAGCCGTTGCTTGCGTCGCCGTCCGCGGCCAAACGCAATGAACGCGGGGTGCGCGCTGACTCGGTCACGAATCAATTGCGTGTACTTGCAAAGCAAAAGCCTCGGAAGCGGCGCACTCTCACTCTTGAACCGCTCGAGGAAGCGGCTCGGAAGTCCGTATCATCACCCAATAATGCGGAAGTCCGAGAATGCGTGAGCGTGCAAAAGCAAATCCAAGGCCCCGTCAGCCTCCAATGGCTGATTGACGACTTCGTCCAAGCCGCGGGCGTTGGCGACATTGAGAAAGTGGATCATTACATCCGCGGCGGTATTCCCATCGATATGAAGCACAGCGTGTTACAACAGACAGCGTTGCACGCATCAGCAGCTCTCCAACAAGATACAGTGACACGCCACCTCGTGCAAGCTGGAGCTAGTGTCGACGCGCTCACGAAGGTGCGTGCCACTGTTTCTCCTGGTTGCCTATCCTAGACTGACGGGTTCATGATCAGGATCGGGAGTCCACACTGCATCTGGCAGCGCGTTTTCATAGCGTATCAGTAGCAAAAGAAGTACTGCGGAACAGCGCTGATATGCGCGTGGTCAACAAGGTTTGCAATGCAGTCTGTTCGGAGAGGCCATGCATACCACTAATGACTCGATTTCATGGCAGAGCGATATGCTTGCTGTCGAAGTTGCAGCCGAAATTCATGATGGAACGATGGAACACCTTCTTGAACGTGAGTTCACAGAAGTATACCACGGATACCATAATCGGCATCATCTCTTACTGCTGTGCTCTTGAATTGCTGTAGCCCCTCCTAATCCACCATCCAACGTCCAAACGTCAGCAAGATCAGCGACCTCGATAACTGTCACATGGTCGACACATCAAAGGTCTTCCAGCTATCAGTCTCGCGTGTCATGGGTTTTGTCTGGGAGTCTGGGGGAAATTTTCGAGATCTGCTCCAGCTCATCGTATCGCATCAACAACCTCATGCCGGCTGCATCCTACGAAATCCGCGTTCAGACGGGGAATCACACAGTTGGTTGGAGCGCCAGCTCGGAGTTACTTGTGGTCGAGACCGACGGAGACGTGTCCAACGCTATGGCCGCGCCAAATATTCTTCGGGTGACCGACAACTCGATTACAATGCGCATTCGACTTCCACCGTGCAATGGTGCAGATATCCAGCGTGTGTCGATCCAGTCGCAATGCACAGGGAGCATTGCAGCGGTCTCGACATCTTCTTTTCGTAAACTCCTCCGTTCAGCCGATCAGGATCAACGATGGGAGAGTGTGATCTGCGAGGCATCACTCATGCGCAACTCCGAACACAACCCACATGACAAAGAACACACAGTGGGCGGACTGCTACCGGGTCATGTGTACTACTTCCGTGTCAAGGCAAGCAACCGATTTGGTTGGTCTCCGGATGGCGAAGTCAGCGATGGCATCTGCACGAATGACGAGCCAAACGTGGTTGCATCAACTCCGCGGTCTGTTGTGCTCGTGTGGACAAAACCATACTCAACGGAGTTGATTGACAAATACCAAGTTCAGGCTAGAGCAAGCTACAGCACCAAATGGGAGGTTGTTGCAGACGACATCTACGAACAGCGCGCCGAGATCAATGACCTCATCCCTGCGACAACGTACAGCTTTCGCGTGGTTCCCCATTATGCGTCCTCTCAGGGATGGGAAGATGCGGAAGGTTGTGCCTCCACGGAGCTGTGCAGCACGCAGACGACTGTGCCGGAGCCACCGATCGCGTTGCGTGTTGTCGATCGCACAGCTCAGAGTATCATTTTGTCTTGGGAAACGCCGCGGTGCAATGGTCATGCTATCGAAGCGTACAGGGTGGAGCATCGAGTTTCAAGAACGGGCGTCAACGCCGAGGATTGGGTTGTTGCCGACGCGGACGTCCCTGTTAGCTCGACGACGTATACAGTTACAAGTCTGGCAAGTGGACGACCGTACCAGCTTCGCGTGTGTGCTCGGAATACGAAAGGAGAAGGCCACTTTGCTCGATTACTGGATCCTCCGATCTGGACCTACGGTTCGATTCTCTATACGGCGCCCTGCGTGGCCGATGGGCATTAACCAAGTTCTGGATTGTATGCCACAGGCTTCTCACCCCCCACTGCCGCTGTGTGTGTTGCCAAGACCAGTTTCTCGCTCACAATTACGTGGCAGGATGGGACTTCGATCAGCGAAGCCAGCCCAGCTTCGGAGCCGTGTGCCCAGCTCTACGAGATCCAAATGTGCCACGTTGATTCGAGCTATTCGCAAGCGCCGGACCTCACGGAGATCATCAGCTCGACAGGCAAGTGGCTGACCGTGATCGGAGACAGCAGGGAACGCCGTGCTGTGGTCTCGGGACTGAGCCCGCTCGGCTTCTACTGCTTTCGTGTTCGTGCCCGAGCAGCGCCGCCGACTGACTCACCCCAGTCCACTTCGCTCGAAGACGCTAGTCCCGGCGACGACGGCGGCAGTGTCTTCAGTCCGATCAGCGAAGTGTTCCAGACGCTGCGCCGCATGTAGCCGTCGTCCTCAGTGTTCCATTCCGCCACACGTCGCACATTTTATGCATCCCTCTCCAGATTATCGGCGTAACCGGATATTTTATGCGTACCCCGTCTTCTTCATCGTAACCCCTCTGTCCCTCGTTGAATTTTTCTCCCCCGTACAGGGGATTTGGACCAACCCCAGCAGTTACTCATGACAAGGTTACGTACCCCCCGAAGTCGTTCCTCGCGGTTGTCTTGCCTGGTGGTTGGAGCAATTCCTCCCACATCATCCACGGAAAAGCATTTTCGCGAGCGAATGGCGTCGGCGGCGCGCGGCGTGCGGCCGCCCGAGCTCGTCGCGGCGGCGATCGACCACATCTCGCTCGAGGGCCGCGAGGGCGTGGCCGTGGCCGACCTCATGGACGCGATCGACCCGCAGCGCGACGCGCGCATGCGCCGCCAGGTGTGGCTGCTGCTGCGGCGCCAGCACGCGCGCGGCGTGCTCCAGTTCTACCACATCATCTCCCCAGCGGGCCCAGCGGCCTCGGCCTCAGTGGCGGTGGCGCCCGCGAGCGCTGGTAAGAAGCGCAAGCGACCGACGGGCGGCGAGGGCGGTGCGGCGCCGACGAGTCCGACGCGACACGCGACGACGACGACGACGGCAACCGCGACGAGCAACGGACACCGCCAGGACGGCAACATGCACATTGATGACGACGACGACGATTCAGCGGCGGCGCCCGACAAGCAGAGCGAGATGATAGCGACGACGGCGACGAACGGCGCCACGTCCACAGAACCGGCAGCGAATGGGCACCACAGCAATAAATCAGATGAGGCGACAGCAGCAACAACAACAACAGCAACAGAAACCCCACACACGTCCATGATGGTGCGCCGCGAGCCCGTGGTCGATGCCGAGTCCATTGCGTTTGAAGACGCGTGCCCCGCGGTGCTCACGAGCGGTCCGTTTCCGCGTCGCAAGCGCTTATTCGTCGTCGCGTGCGAGGAACTGCGCCTGCGCGCGCTCAACATCCCGAAGAAAGCGATTCTGGCCGAGTTTGGCGACGAGCATCTGCGCATCCTAGAAGCCGTGGGCCGCACGCGCTCCATGGGCATCACGATCCCGGACCTATGCGACGTGTTCGGCTCAGCGTCGTCGGTGAAGAAAGTGCACAATTCGCTCGACACGCTCATCTCGTATAATCTCGTGGTCAAGCGCATGATGATCGTGGCGAAGCCAACCATGCGGCGCCTGAATATCGTGCATCTGCCTCGGTTTGCCGCGAATTTTGTGCCGCAGATGTATGATGAATCGGCGGATTTCGAGTCGGACGAGCAGTGCAAGAAGATCCTGCTGTCCGCCGCGGAGACGTATTTGAAGGAGCTTCCGACCCACTCGGCGGTGCTGTACGACCTTGGCCGCGACCTTGGCTTCCAGAAGCGACATTTAGAGGTGCTGAAATCGCACATCATGCAAGAGTGCAAGCGCGACGAGAACTTCTACCTTGAACTATTCCAGGCTGTGCTTCAGCCGCCCAAGAAAGGCAGCTCGATTGAGCCCAAGATCCTCAACTGCGTGCGATATCGACCTCCGTCCAGGGATAAAACCAAGCAAGCCCATAATCCAGGGATGTCGGTGGAGACCGGACTGTTGCATCAGATTTATGCCGCTATTGAAGAGAATGGCGACAACGGCACTACGATCATTGATTTACGAAATAGCATGGTGCTTCCGGGAAACAAGCTGCCGTACAAACTCGTGAGTATTCTGGCAGGCACGTACGGATTGCGAGCGGAGTCGATTATCCTCGGCAAGAACAAAGCATACAAGCTGTACCCGATGCTATCTGATGCAAAACGAGCTGCTGCGAGCGAGCCGAAAGTCGTGGACACTGCTGAAGACGATGTAGAGGACATAACTGTGATCCCATCGCAGACAAACGATTCCTCGCCAGTGAAACTGAACGAAGCGCGCTATAAAAGAGTGATCGGAGTTCCCGACCAAAGAGAAGAATTGTTCTCTGTGCGTGCTAATTTGGCACTGAAGGTGGCACTTGGCGGCATTGAGGTTGAGGGTACACGCACACGACGGCGCGACCACATCATGAAGAGACTGACGGGTGAGAAGATTATCAGCTTATCGTCTTTACGTGCAAGCATGTTTGTGATGGAGAAAGAGCACGCCTCAGTTGACGTCATCAACGCGGACGGCACACAAGCAAACGCCCATGTAGGCATGGTTGACACTCGTTCTGTCAGTCGAATTGCGGCTGAGCTCGAAGGTGAAGGGCTGCTCCGACTTTTGCAGCTCCCGCTCCCGCCGCGAAATGTGTCGACGAAATTCCGGGCTTTGCGATGCGTGATTCTCCCGGGTTACGAGGATGATGAACACTTCATTCAGGAGTACGTGAAAAATTACAGTCGTGAAGAGCGACTTCGTCGTGTTCAACAAAACTCAGACAAGAATGAAGTCGTTCGGCTGCGCGCAATTGACAGTGATGATGAAGATGTGCCGGGCTTCACATTATTTCGGCGGCCACGGAAGCGATCTCGAGTGGAGAACGGTGACACATCCTACCTCGAGAGTTCAATTCCTCGTCCAGCTTCTCCGCTTTTGACTGAGCCAACTGAGATAAGCTACCGGGTCCGGAGTTTCGTGAGTCAAGAGAAGACAAAAATCCACTCCCATCAATACCGACGTCTCGGCTTCGCATACGGCGTGATGTTTCGATGTAAGCAGTTTCACCAGTATTTGTGGGAATTTCTTCACAATCATCCCGAGCTTCACCTTCGCGATGAGGAGATTGACATATCAGTCGATGAAGAGGACGACTTCCCTCGTGTTAATGGCTCCCTCCGCCATGGACCCCACCTCCAGAACGGTGCCCCACCAGCCGAAGATAAAAAAGTCAAACCCGTTGGCCGGGGAATCGTGTTCTCTCGCGAGACCGTTCTGCATCGGATGCCTGTCTATCTCTACATTCAAGCATTCTCGGGTGGGTCAGTGCTCACCGCGAGCGAGTTTGCTTTGGTTGACAACGCTGTGAGGAACCGTCTTTGCTTCGATGCGCTACCCGCTGCCGTGTGCGCAAAAGTGTGGGCACATGAGTCTGGCCGGACGTCAAAGGTGTTGGGAACGTTGACCGATCTCAAGTTGATCGTTCCACACAAGATTGGCATGAAGAACCTGATAAAGATTTTGCGGGCAGGCTACACGGATGATCGCGACAATATCCTGGCTCAAGCTCTGAAGGATAATGCTCTTGGCGGATTGTTCCGTTTGCGCAACAATGTTCGGATTGTACTTGATGACCGGCCGGTGGGAACTGATCGGGGAGAACCTGTGCGTGTGGATGCGGGGCATCCAAGTGTGAACACTCAAGATACGATCAAGCTCGTTGCGACCACCGAGAGGAATTTTTCGTTTGGCACGCTGCTACCATTGAAACATTCGCTCGCCACAACAGCTGATGTGGATCGGTATTGGGAAGCCCTCGAAGGGCTATGCGTTGAACGAATGGTGATGGAGGTGAAACATCCGAGGCCGAACGAGCCCGTGGTTTGTGAGGTTCCAATGCCAATGAAAAGTCGGGCGCGCCGGATGCTCCGGATTCTTGGGTGGATTTCAAGATCACAGAAGCCACCCACTAAGACGGAAGACGTGGCGAAGGTTGTAAAAAGGACCGGTATTGTGTCTCGAGCAATTCGAGCATCGAAGCCTCGTGGACCGCTTGTGAAGAAGAATCTGAAGTCAAAGAAACAGCCCAAGTCTCAACACGGTGCTAATGGGAAAACGAACGGCGTCAATGATGATGACACACTGAGCGACGGAGAGAGACAGCGATCTGGCTCTACCACGGGGCAAGATGAAAATGAGGATGACGACGAGGATTGCGAACAGTTTTTGTGGAGCGAGGAGGATGAGCACCAGCTCGTGGAACTCTTCATCGAAAACTGCCGTACCCGGTGGCGGATCCCTATTCCTCAGGGATTGCAGCGCGATGCTGAGACAGTCGCTTTTCGTGTTCCCTGGCTTTCGCGAACTGGGTTTGCATTGGTGTCGATTGCACGCAAGTTGGGTAAACGGAAGATCGACGTCAAGAAGCGACTGAAAGAGAAGCTAGCCGAGCCTGACGCGAAACTGTTGCTGGAAGCAGCGAAGCGTGAGATGACTCAGCAGTTCAACCCGACAGGAAGATTTGACGAAGAGCTCGCGATCTTCCAATCGCCTCGCCTTACCGCCCTCTTCCGACGAGCAGTGATGATGATTGTGTCACCACAAGAAGAATATCACCCGATTGTCGCAGAAGAGATTATCTCCTTTTGGACGGCGGAGGAAATCAGACTGGTGTGGCGCTACCTGTGGCTAAAAAACTGGATTGTTCGGGCAACTGAGCGCGAACGAATCAGAGGGTACTCTTCGAGCCAGCGACTCCAAGATTTCCTCAAGCTGTCAACGCTCACCTACCCGCTCGTGCTCTTTCAGCAAGCTGCAGAACAGGAGGCAATGGTGAACTCAACGATCGAAGAAGTTGTCGGCTCCAATGAGGTTGTCACAACTGCTAGCAATCAGCACGATATGATCTTTGAAGCTGAATTCCCTCCCAACGCGACACCTGGCCAATGTGCGCTAGAGCTTGGGTGCCAGGTGATGGGTGTGTGCACTCTTGTTGCAGTACATAGCCCAGTTACAGAAGACCTGGAGACTGAGACGAGCCCAGGACGAAACAAAGACGATCAAGAGAAGGCTGCAGCCATGCTTGCTCGGAAACGCACTCTCCGGTTCCTCAATTACAAGAACCAGAAGGAAGGCGCTGGTTTTGCAGGACATCTCTCGAAGCGTCTCAACTTGAAAAACCCTGCGATTTTGACAGAGAATTGGCATGTTGTGACGAAGATGAATGCCGTGACGGTCGACGACGCGAGTTCGATTCGCAAATTCGAAGCGTTCTCCACATCCTATGATGAATTCCCACTGTTTGAACAGTCCAAGAGGGCAAAGACCAAAGCACGCGCGATCTCCTCGATCGTGGAACAAGTTGTCCGGGATGCAGGCGAGCAAGGAGCGTCGTTGGAGGATGTGTGTGTCCGCGTTCGCGATCATCCTGACGCTCATCCTGATGTGGTAAAAACCTGCGTCCAGCGGCTTGTGGACAGTGGTGTATTCGTGAGTGTGAATGCCTACTTTTCGCAGAGGTATATCACGAAGGAGCATGGAGATTTCTGGCTGCTGCGCACATACTCTCTTGTGCATGACACCCCCCAGCCGCTTGGGAGGGTGGTTTTTGAAGGTGAGAAGGACACGATATCCTATCCGTGGCTGAAGATGGATGGTAGCGTCAACTACCGGTTCCTTCATTCGATTCAGCGGAAGTTGCTGTCGTGTGTACTACTCTCTCCGGGGGTCACGGAGGAAATCGTTTGCCGGCGCATGGACCGGCTTCTTACGCTTCAAGACACGCGCGAAGCTCTCGCGCTGCTGGTTGAAGACGGCCTCCTTTACACTCGTGAAACGTCGACGTCGGCTTCCCGATCAGCTCACACCTCACCAACTCGGGCTGCTAGACCAACTGGAACATCCCTGTTCGGCAAGGCGTCCAGCCGCCTGGGACCCTCCATCCAGCTCACGTCCGTGGCCAGCAATCGTGTGCCCAGCGTGGACCGCACGAAGTTTGTCGTCCACTATTTTCCGCGCGTGGAGTGCATCCAACGCTTTGGAAGCATCGTGCAGGACTACCAAAACGAGCTCACCGACGGTACACGCGCCTAGAACGATCACATCCCCCAATACCAACACCAAGCCGCACGAAATGTGGCGTCTCACCAACCCAACTTCTGTTGATATAGTTCTTGCACTTGCTAAATAGGTTCCCACGGATCGCGTTCATTGACATTCACGCCACCGAGTCTCAAAATGGCGGCACACGGCATCCACGACGTCGTCTGGGCGGTTTTGGTCGTGCGCACCTTCGAATGGTAGCCAGTGCTTGTTTCCGCCGTACGCGTCGAAGATCGCCCGCGTGTGCTCCGGACGGATAAAGTCGACTTTGGACGCGCTCACAAACTGGCACGGAATCTGTGTGAACGCAGGCACAGCGTCGAGGACCGCGATGTCGCGCAGCTGGAAGCCCGCCGTCTTGCGCACCGAGCGGCTGATGATCTTGGACGCGGCCGTGATCATGGCCGAGGGCACCGACACGTCGCGCTTCTCGGCGCTCTTGCCGATCTCCACGAGCATGTCGGCGATCACGCGCTCCATGTCGCCGTACGTGCTGTCGAGCGCCAGCGCGAACACGAACGAGCGCACGTCCGGATCCACGACGATCGAGCCGCGATCAGTGGCGTCAGCCTGGTTCTCCGCAGCGTCGGCGCCAATCGCTGCGGCCGTGGCCGTGCTGCCGTGGCGCACGTAGCCACACACCTCGACTGTGTCGTCCCGCGTCGTCGCGTCCGCGAGCAGCCGCCGGCAGGCCTCGATGTCGAGCCCCTTGATCAAGCGGCCGTTGATCGAGAGCACGACCATGTCGCCGTTGTGGACGCTGAACGGCGTGCAGCGGAACCGGAAGACACGTCCGGGGCGTACGCACAGCACGGCGCCCGTGGCCTTGCGCTCGCCGAGCTGGAGCTTGCGCGCGTCGCGCGGCGCGAGCCGCAGCTTCTTGTACTCGAACTCGAGCGAGTCGGCGAGGAAGAGCAGAGCCGCGGCGCCGCCCACGCAGCGGCCCCAGAGCGCGACCCGCGACGCGCGGTTGGCCGCGAACAAGTACTCGACCGCGGCGCGCAGGTCGTCCTTCTCAAAGTGGCCGAACGACATGTACGCGCCCTCAGAGAGCCCCGAGCCCGAGAGGTCGAGCGCAAAGAGCGAGAAGCCGCGCGCGAGCACGCGGTCGCGCACGTACACGCACTCCTTGCGCGACGACGACATGCCGTGGAGGTAGACCACGCACGGCGGCGGCGGCGGCGGCACTTCACTGGACGCCGGATCACTGGACGCCGCTGGATTGCTGGACACGGCGCGCCAGAACGAGCACTCGAGCGCCTGCCCGCGCGCGTTCAGCAGCTGCAGGTCCTCGCGCTGGATCTCCAGGCGCGCGCGGTGTGCAGCTTTCTGCTCGGTCTCGTCGCATGGCGTCTCCGGCGCGTCGATGGTCTCTGGATCCAGCGAGAAGCGCGCCGGGCCGAGCTCCGAGAGCGCGTACGTGGCGCGCACGGGGCACGTGAGCGACTGGATGGCCTCCTGGTAGGAGCTCGTGAAGAGCTCCCACACGGCCGAGAGGTTGTGCGCCTGGAAGTCGCGCTTGCGCATCTAATCAAGGTAGCACATATTGCGATGTTGGTGAATACGAGAACCGTTCTGAAGCGGAGAACAAAAAAAACAGAGACCGCACCTCTTCTTCGAGCTCGCCGTCCTGGAAAATCTCCATGGTGGCTTTGGTGGGGATCTGCTGGCGAGAACGGAAACTGTGTTGTTCTGCGTCGGGCAGGGGAACCGTTCTGGAGTTGGTTGTTGGTCTTCTCAGTGTCGCGCGCGCGGCGCTATTAGATGTTCCGCGAGTTGCGTTCCGAAATGCGGTCTGGTCTGTGCTCGCTGCGACTTTGTTCCCGCGAGAACGCTCTTCTTGTGCTGCTGCGTGGACCTCCTGTGCCCAGATGGATTCACACGCACACACACAAGTTGTGTCACAACTGCTTTGCTCTGTGTGCTGATTTGTTCCGGACGGAGAACCCAAAAAAGCCGGCGAAAAATCCAGTCACAATCCACTTTAGACCATACTGAAATCAAGTCTATCTGGAAAATACATTTTTAGGCGATTGGCCAGCCACCGCAGAGATGGGGCACTTCACAAAGCAGCTGCACCTTCTCAACCACCAGAGTCTCAAAACTCACCGAGTCGCATTGGTTTCCAATGGCTCAATGCGTCCTTTCAAGCTCTCATATCCAGACTCTGGACCAGAGCGAGCGGTGTGAGGAACAGTGGTGTGCGCCACCTCGGCAGGGGTCTCTCGATGGCTGCTGGACAGCCTTCGGGTCCAGGACTATCCAGAGAGCTACCGTGTGAGATGTCCGCTGACGGCTACAGACCACGATCCACAGTATGCGCAGCCGCTGGGCACCCTATGTATTATAGTACGTCAGACGAACGATCAAGTCCACGCACACCCGTCACTTGGCGTCGTGGCGTGCTTCCGGATGGTCGTTACCTTCAGAGCACAAAACGTGGGAGAGAGCAGCCTAATGTACTTATATAGAATCTTGAGAGGGAGACCAAGCAAATATAGACCCCACGTTCGAATCAATGTGTTCTACTTATGTGCGAAAAGATGTAGTTATATCAGTATCTTTATCCGAGAGTGGTGTTCACGCGGCATCCCCCGTCGGGCGCCGCGGAGGATTGTCCTGCAAAACGGAAAAGGCGGCCTCCATGCCGCTGTTGTGCTGCTGATCATCGGCCAGCAGGTTGGCCGTGAGCAAGGTTTCGTCGGTGAACAGCTTGAGCTTGCGCCGGAAGCGGCGCCGGGTCGTGCGCTCCGTTTCCACGCGCTGGCCCAGCTTTCGGCACGCACAACGATGTTCCATGAGCACACGCGAGCTGTGGCTGCCCGATCGCCCACAGGCGCCGACACCGTGGTAACTGGAGCCAGCCGAGCGCTGTTGGCGGCGTCTCTGCTGACGATGGAGTTCGTGGATTCGTTGGCTTGGTGTAGCGGACGCCTTGCCCACGCCGAGTTGAGATGTGCCACCACTCTCGTCCTCAAGATCCATGATCGCCAACGGCTGGCAGAGATTAATGTGATCCTCATCAAAGAAGTACTGCGAGCCGCCGTACTCGAAGCTGCGCAGGTGCTTGGTGTGGTGCAGGAAGCCGCAGTCCATGAGCATGTTGCCCAGGCGGATGGCCTCGCTCTGCGACTCGACAAAGTCGCAGATGCGCAGCTTCTCGACCGCCTGCGTGCCAGCAAAGC